>CAUYSK010032255.1:0-104154 GCA_963575035.1 Avahi laniger
CATGAGAAAAAATATTGATAAAATATAGCTACATTTATTAGACCTATTATAGTAAGAGAGAACATTAAAAACAATCTTAGTAGCATCTTGGTAGGAGATATTTAGGGGAGGATATTTACAGAGTTTTAGATCCTAGTCCCAGGTGGCTTAATGCAGGTTCTTCTAGGTAGGACACTGGGACTGGGCAAGTTTTGTGACATAAAAGTTTAAAATTGGGGAATACAGCAAGGCGAAGCTTTTAAAGGGAATATTGATAAGTAAACCATTGTTTGACTAGTGTGCTCTTTACTCAGTTAGCAATTTATTGTTCTGATATGAGAAATATTTGCCCAGGTGAGGGAACAATTTATCTATATATATTGGAGAAAAATTTCCTGGAACAAATGGTTATCAGATTAATATACATGGTCTAAGTTTTCATTCCTGAATATTAAGCTATATGGAAGCATTTTGTTTAAATTCTTAGAAGCTTGTATATTTTATGGACTGTTGTATCTCATTTCACCAATCTACTTTTAAAAATGCATATGGTTATTTGGAATGTTATTAATATTTTCAAAAAATAATAGGTATATATTTTTACATTATTTTGAATTAGAAAACTATGTTCCAAGAACTAAATCTTTTCTCATGTAAAATTTTTTACTGAAACAACAGCCACATCCACTCATTTACGTATTGTCTATGGCTACTCTTGTGTACAAGAGACCAAAGTAGTTGCAACAGAGACTTACAGTCTGCATGCCTAAATTATTTACTATCTGATCCTTTATAGAAAAAGTTCATCAACTCCTTTGTCAATTGCATAAGTAAATTTGCAAAATTTTCCTTTGTCAGACAGAGAGTTCACTATGAAAATATTTGTAACTAGAATTAAAAGAAATGATTTCTTTTATAAAAAATAAGATTTTGATAAAATCTCCCCATTGTCAATATTATCATATAAGAAGTAGTACCTGGCATATTAAATAGTGGATATGTTATTTAGTAAATATGCTGCATTTGAACATATTTAGAATATTGATGTTTTTTAACCTATTGCATTATACTACATATGAATATAAAACTGTCACATTTATATGTAACACATTTGTGATAGTGTCTTGAGACTAAAGGTCAGGATATGGAATAACCCAATGATAATTTGTAAGACTAGAAAAAGCATGTGTAAGAATGAGATAACAAATGTCCACACAATTTAAAGTTATAGAATTAAGAGAAAACAATCTTAAAATATGTTAACAATAAAAGGATTTTTCTCTGAACAGAGGCCTATTTTCATTCAAAATTTTAAAATTTACTTTTATTTCAATGTCATTTAAGAAAGAAGAGCACTGTTTCTTTAATGGGTTTTTATAAGACATATGTATTATTTAAATTGAGTTCCTATTTCCTATGTAAATCTCTTTTCCAGGAGGTCTAATGAAGCCACTAAAGCTAAGACCCCCCCAAAAGATGTTAAACCAGCTGAGCAAATGTAAACTTTCAGTAAGAATGGATTTCATGCATATTTCATATGTAGAAGAAAACTATGCGAGGTAATCACTTGCCCTTTCCCTGATATTTCAGGCTGCAGAAAATAAAAAGGGAAAAAGCATAAAAGAAGGGCCTCAAACAATCCTTTGAAAACACATCTGGTGAGACTGTAAGAATGCTGTGGTGGTTGAATTTTGTTTACATATTTATAAGCTGAATGTTTCTCGGTATGGTACAAGTTACAAGATTCCACTTTTTTATTATTCAGATATGCAGTCTTTGGGACCTAAAAATTTCATACCTTGTAAAGTAAATCAATTTAAAAACAAAACCAAAATACCCTACAGTATCTTCAAAACAAGCTGTAAATGTTTTCATAGCACACTGATCGCTGTCCATCTTGGTACACAGATTTGAGATTGTACTCAATCTCAAAAAGTGTTATCAAAAATGTATCCACAGATAAAGAAAATGTCTAAATGTCAAGCCTATGAAGGACCATTTTTGTGACCCAGGTACATATCAGAATACATCTTTTTTTCTTTGAGGGAGAGGTTGGGGAATTTTCTCTCAGAATAACCGGATGAGTGCTATGCACCAGGTAAATACATGTTTAACCGAAGTAAAGAGGAAATGTGTATTTGGTATAAGCTCGATAGTCAAAATGGAGTCATATTCTCTGAGGAAATCCTAAGAGACAATCACTCTGTTCCTGGATATTGGACCAGTAGGCTGAGTCTCATCCAGACTAGAAGGGTTAATTGCCATAAATCTAGGTGATTTTCCATTTTATAACATCATTAGACATGTTACAGCTAAATGTTTGTGTCCCTTCAAAATTCCTATGTTTAAATCTAATCCAAAATGCAATGGTATTTGAAAGTTTGGACTTGTAATTGGGTCAGGAGAGTGTCACACTCATGAATGAGATAAGTTCCCCTTTGGGAAGATGACAGAGAATTATTAATAATTTGCTCTCTTTATGTCATGTGAAGATAAAGAGAGAAGTCAGCAATCTGCAACCCAGAAACAGATCCTCACCTGAAGCCAACTACACTGGTATCCTGATCTCAGATTGTCAACATCCAGAATTGTGAGAAATTTTTTTGTTGTTGTTATTTAAGCCACTTAATCTACGATGCTTTGTTATAACCGTCTGAACTAAGGAAATTTAATTTCTTAAGAAGACAGTCAATTTGAATGAACAGTTCATTTTGAATGAACGAGGACAAAAGTTTAATTTGTCAATGAGAGCCCTTAATAATTGACCAGGAACCCAGGTTACAAGCAATTTAAACAATTTGTAAACTTTTTAGTTGTCTCTTGTCGGATTCTTTTTTTTTTTCCTAGAAGTTGCAATGAAATTGGAGAGTTGAGAAAACACCACCTTGTACAAATTCAGAGAAATGTTGGAGGAGAGAGAATTTCAAGGTGTAAATGGTGGTAGCAAGCATCAGGAGAAAAAAGTAGGCTGAGCTTGATGGCCTTGCTATAAAAAACATTTCTGAGTATGAAAAGGGTAAAGTAGCTGAACAGTAAAACAATTACTGGTATTTCTTACAACACAGCTAGGCCTTTTATCACATTTATGACAATGTCGATTAATGACAGCATGCTTCCTTGATTAGGTCAGAGTTTGTTGGGAAGTTGAGGTTATCTGGTTGTGTAGCATTTCTTTTTAGATACACACTTGCATTAAATGTATTGGCTTAAAACAAAACAAATGTATTATGTTATGGTTCTGGAAGTCAGAAGCCTAAAATGGGTTGGCAAGGCTGTGTTCTTCTGGTTGCTCAGGGGATGAATTCACTTCCCTGCCTTTTCTGGCTTCTAGAGGCCACTAATTTCCTTGGCTTTTTTTTTTTTTTTTTTAATCACCGGATTACTCTAACCTTTGCTTCCTTTGTTACTTCTCATTAGCTGACACTGACCCCCCTGCCTGCCTCTTATAAGGACTTCATTATTACATTTAGGTTACCTGGATAATTCATGATAATCTCCTCATACCAAGGCCCTTAATTTAATCGCACGTGTAACATTCCATTAGTCATGTATGATCAATTATTTATAGTTTTCAGTGATGAGGATATTACATCTTTGAAGGGGAGAGCATTATTCTATCATAACCATTATTTACTTATACTCTTCTGTGTTCCTCTTCACTAACCACTTATTTACTTCCCATATATGAAATATTTATTGCAAATGAGCTTCTATATGCAGTAAATTCCAGCAGGGGAGGGCTGTATCTCCTTCTGTCTCCCAGTGAATTCCAAGGACTTGGGACCATGGCAGATACATAGTAGTGCTTGCATTTGTTAGGATATATTGCTTATCTGAAACCCCCAAATTTTAGTACTTTAATATATCAAAAGTTTATTTCTCACTCATGCAACAGATTCTACAAATGCCAAACTGGTACCCTGCTGTAGATGGTGACTTTGAGCTATAGAAAGTGAAGCCCTTGGAATTCTCCGTTCTTGAAGTAACCAACAGAGATTCTAGATAATTGTAAAGGATATTTTTATAGCTTCAGCATAAAAGTGGCTAAAGTCTCTTTCATATTTGATTGACCAGAATTGGCTACATCACCCTGATGGATTGCAAAGAAGTTTCAAAATGTATTCTCCTGCTAGCTCAGAAAGAAAAGGATAACTGGATATTGTGAACACTAGCACACTCTATAAATATTTGTTGAATACTGAATGTGATGAGAATAGGGAACAGTAAAGAAATATATAGTTATGCCATGAAAACTTTTTCCTAAACAGTCAAATTCCAAACACATAAATCAACATTCTGCCCCTCAAACTGAAACTTTGGGGAGCTTGAGAGTATAGAATAATATTTTTTGATATCACAAGATTTGTTTTAAAAATACATTGGATTTTTGAGTCCTACTCCATAATTTATTGATGTATAATTCAATGTAAACCTATGATTCTTTTCAATCCAAAACCTCAAGGAATATATTATACTTAGTTTACCCTGTGCATGACTGCCAAGTTTAAGAAGCACAAACATATTAATTAATCAATTATGGGAAGTGAAATTCCAATCTAGATAATTTAGGACTCAGATTTGAGAAGTGGTATAGAAATTTTATCTAGTATGAGTTTTATTAAGTTTAAATTCTCCAGAGATGCAATTTCATTCATGCACTTGACCTATCCTGTATAGATAACAGCTTGTAGGCACCCTGCCATTAAATCCTACTGTTACTTCCATATGCATTCATTCTTAAATTTTCATTCTCTCAATAGCCTTGAGACTCATAAAATCCATAATCATTTTTTCTCTCTGTGTTGCAAGTGCCCATTTGCTGTTTTTAAAATCTGAGAGTTGAAAGGACTTCTGAAGTCATGTAAAACATGTGTTTTTGTCCTAGGAAGTATTGAGTATTCAGTGGGTACTACCACCACCATTACCAAAATATTGTTCAAATTCTTATCTAGGAATCATAAAACTAAGATGAGAATCCAAATGGGCGATTCTCACATCATAGCTCTTTCCACTTAGCAAAACCTAACTTTTACTTGTTTCAGTCAAATTAGTGTAATAGATATCAATCTATTTGCTATTATTTTTCTAGTGTCTCATCCTTTAATTCTGTGATAAAGTTTTAAAGTGAAATTTATTTATACATATCTAATTCACTTCAGTCCTACATTATCCAGAAGAACATTTTCTTTTAATTTTCTAGAATAATAGAAGCTGTTCTCCACTTCTCCATTCCAGACCACTTCCTAAACTTTTCTATATTCATTATATATTTGAAATCAAATTTTCTTGGGGTGTCATTTCCCATCTTTCATTTCCTTTGGGACATTTCCCCACATGATAAGATTAAGTGTCATGCAAAGGAAAAAATAGTCATTGATACAACTAGGCTTGAGATGGATTTTAGCAAAGACAGTCTTTTAGAAAAGACAGAAAACTGGCTCTCAATTTGAAATGAGAAGACAAACATTTGACAAGATGCCCAATTTGGCTGTGGAGCAAACTGTCAGCACAGATAGAATTCTTATTATATTTCCATGGGCTGAAGACAGCAACAATTGATGTCAATTTAATCTATATCGTTGAACTATAAATGCAAATGTGTACACATATATGCTTATGACTAAGGAAACACATTAACACAGAAGTCAAATGAATAAACACATATGGCTTAAGATTTTATCTTGATTATCTAAATGTAATAGCACAAACTAATTAGAATATATGTTTATGTATACATATTTACAATGATTACATTTTTATGAACATAAGAAATATGTATAGTATAAATGAATATTCTTTTTAAAATAAATCATAGGTAAAAGAAAATGCAAAAGTATTATTAACTCACTTAACAACAAAGTTGGAATATTAATAAAATCCAATAATATCTCTTCTCTGAATCCGTATGACAGACATAATTTATTTCAATTATGTTTTGAATTGATTTTATCAAGAATCTCATCACTAAGATAATATATCCCATAACTATTTTCATCTGCTATCTCTGCTTTTGCAGAAATTTCCCTCCCCAAAAGCCAAAATAATAATCAAATAATAACTAGGACTTGAAATATGTATTCTTATTCATAAAAGCATATACTACCGCTTTTATTTTTAACAATAAAAAAATGCTGTGAAATATGATAAACTGATGATCTTTTATGTGATGTGTGTTAGTGTACATGAGCTTTGTCAATTACTAAATATTTCTTTATTCCAGAGAAAGTTCTTCTTTCATATAATTGGGTTGGTCAGTGCTTCTACAGCTCCATATTAAACTGTCTTTATCCCATTCTCCTTTTTCTCATAACTACTTCTTTATAAATTCATTAAATATTCAAGCTGAATTTCATCAAAATTTAATTTTATTTGGACTGGAATGTCCTAAGAACCAGATTTATCTTGAAATATAAGATTTTTTAAGAATATTTTTTAGTTGTGAAGTGATTGGTATTAATTATTATATTATCTACATAGTCAATATTTCAGTTATAAAAATAATTTGAAATTGTTTTAAAAATTTATCTGTCCTATTTATTGCTACAAAAAATATTCAAAAGATGGTTGCTAAGGAAATTAGATATACTATCATGCATCTTTTATTTGCAAGTAACCTCTCATAGTTCAGCTATATGGCATGATTGCTTTCAGATTTTAATGTAATCTCAAATCTGGAATCTCACTGTAGTAACCCTAATTTATCATTTGGTATTAAATATGGTCCATTGAGAAATGCTGGGAGAGTTGGAATTTATAATGAAATAATACTTTATCCTTGCTAAGTCAGTGTCTAAAAGCCATACATTAACTTTCAGCATTATCTAGAGTGATACATGGTACTCACTTCCCCATTCATGAACCATTTTCATTGTTGCACAAGTTAATGATCACTTTCATTTCTGTCTCATTAATAAAAAGTACTTTACAGATTCTCAGCAGATCAAGAAATCATATAATCTTTAGGCCAAAATTCATTGTTCTGCACTATTTCTGAAATATAATTCATGTTTCCTTATCATGTATCTTTTCTGCTCTTAGGTAGCTACATATGGTTAATACTCTTTTGTTCAAATTCCTACTGATACTTTTTTCACAGGAGTAGACCCCGACCACTAAACTTTATTTCATGTTCTTGACCTCATAGAAACAGAGAAAAGCAGAACTACACATAGGAAATCACTATACCTTGCTAAACTGAAAAGAATAAATTCTTTGATTTTTCTCTCATTCTGTAAAAAATATTGACAGGCTAACTGGAACAGTGGTATCTTAGAAATTGAACTGGGCATCTCTAGCAGCAGCAAGGTTGTGTTACGGACTCTCAATTCTTCAATCTCCCCAAAGCACATCCAGTAGCATTTCTCCTTTGTGAAAGTAACTGAAAAAAAACCCTGCAATTTTATAGATTATTTCATCATTAAAAATGAAATGCAGGAGAGATACAGGGATATTTTTTATAAGTATGTGAATTGATACTCTCTGAGCAATTCAGAATAGCAAGCATACTAGATGCTAGTAAGTAAATATAATTCAAATTTTCTTCTCTTCACATTCTGAATAAATGATATTTATTGGAAAAATGTTTTAAATCTAGACAAATATCTATCTATCTATCTATCTGTCCATTCTCAAATCAAATTGTGCAACCAGAAGGTTACACACTTTAAGTACATGATTTTGGCTGCTTAAAACATATCATTAATTGCAATTTGTATTGATGATCTCATCTTTTAGTAAAAGATACGGAGAAATAGATGTTAATCCTGATTCCCTGGATATAATCCAGATGCCCAAACACTGAATTTTTGATATCTGCTAAGTGTAGTGGAAGTTATTTAAATTTGGTTTGAGAAGAAAATTTGTGAAGGAGAAATTCCACTAAATGTGAAAAACCATAATGAATACTAACATACACTGAATGTTGACTGTGTGCTATTTATTCTGTCGAAGTTACTTTCATATGATATTGATTTTATTTATTTACTTTTCAGTTGACAATACAAGGTCAGAAAATTTATGTAAATTTTCCAATGTCACACAATATTTGAATCAAGTCTTGAGCTGTGACATAAAACTACACCCATCTTACCCTAGGACCAAATACTATAGTATATACTATACTGCCTGTCATCTTGATCATGTGTTTTCACTATCCTGGTGAACTAGGCAGCATTTTACATGAAATTAAAAGATTCTCCTAATTTTTTTTTGTTTTTTATTCTGAGCTCTATCCCAGTTAGCACTTTAAATGGAGAGAGAGGCAAGAGGAAGAAATGGCATGCATGTGACTCTTCCCAAATATTAGAAGATACCGGCTCACTTATCAGATCTTTCGCAAGAGGAATTAACTCCAGAAAGAACTTATGCAAAAAAGAAAAAGGGTCCAGAATAATAGCAGCTTAATAATTTCTTTATCACTTCTACTTCTTCCTAGTAAACATCACAGGCTCTGGAGAAGTAACATATAGTTGCACACACACACACACACACACACACAAACACACGCACATGTGTACATGCAGACACACAATTTAGTCAAAAGCAAAAGAGCAATTCGGTTGAAATCATTTTTTCATTTAAATAATGACCTTTGTAACAATGGCTGATATTACTGAAGACTGAGTTACTATGTGCCAGTTTCCCATGTATTAACTCCTGGTGTTCACCATAACCCAAAAAGGTATTGATGGTGTACCAGTGGTTGGACATTAGCAGTAGAAGATACTTATGCTAGGCAATAAAGAAATGCATTGTCAATAGAGAATATAGAAACAATAGTAAAACCAACTAAAAAACGGTTTTCATTTTATCACTATATATCAACAATTTTAAAACATATGAGTGAAAAAATACTCCTCCCTGTAGAGGTAAGCTTCCCACTGCTACCCAACTTATCCTTCATCTTAAAAACAAAAAAACTGGAACTTAGAATGTTTGCATAATCCATTTAAAGATATCTATACAATAAACACAATATTTGATCCCGAAAATATTTAAATTAAAATGTATTTTGCATATTTTTTTGCAACATGAGGACTTCTGACAAGCTTTATATATCTTTAAAGGATTTTGATCAATTTTACAAATTATTTCCAAAGGTTTTGCTTTTTTCCATTTAAAGTATTTCTACTTCTAATCCATTCTGTGTCATTTACAATACTATACATTTTTTGTAATTATCAGAAGGAATATTTAGTGATACCTTCTCAACCATTTCACCATTCCAAAAAATAATTTGTGAGTAGGCATGCAACTGAATGTTGTCTTGCAAAATATGAGTCTTCTAGAAAATTTCTGGGAAAAGAATTCTCAATTCCAAGAGAGCAATACAAAATATGTACATAAATTCATCCTTTACCTCCAGATGTTTCTGTGTCTACGTATACCTGGAACTGCTGTAGCTAGTTTGTAACCATTAGGGAGTCAGCCCAAGGGAAAAATCACTTATTCATTCTTTCATTCAACAATAACTATTATGTGCCTGTGTGCTGGGGATGCAAAAAAGACAAAAACCTACAGTTTTTCAGATCTTACGTGAAAAACATATAGTGTGTTCCATAATTTAAAATGTATGTTTAGGAAGAAAACTAAACATTGGGAGGGAAAAATAAATGTTAGTTGGGGTAGAGATTTTGATTTCAGGCAGGATGTCAGTAAAGAGTTTTTAGAGAAGGTAAAATCTAAAGCAAATGTAAAAGTTTATTATGGGGCTACGTGAAAATAACATTTTAGAAAGAAAAAAATCAGTTGTGAGTCTTAACATAGAATGAGTTGCTATGTTCAAGTTAGAAGGGAGAGATTAACATAATTAAAATAGAGTGAGGCAGATATTGACCATTTTTAGAACTATTGCGTTGCCCTTATTGAGATGAAAAGCTACTTAAGAGGTTTGACCTGAGGATATATATGTTCTTGCTTGTTTTTAACATGGTCACTGTCTTTTGTGTTAAGTATCAGACCAAGATTTTCGGAGATTTATGTTTATCTAAAGATTGAATTTAAAACCTTGTGAGATCATTATGTGAACTGATGTAGACAGATAAGAAGTACAATTGCTGAGTGTGGGAGGGTCCCCCGATGTTTTTAGATCATTGAGATAAGAAGCGTCCTTCAAGAGATTTTCCTTTGCATTCACAAGTTTTCTAATTGTTTTTTTTTTATTTCATCATATTATGGGGGTACAGATGTTTAGGTTACGTATGTTGCCCTTGCCCCCTCCTCCCCCTCTAAGTCGGAGTTTCAAATATGTCCATCCTTCGGGTGGTGCGCATTGCACTCTTTGTGTATGCATATACCCGTCCTAATTGTTTGGCAAAAGATTTCTAGCTTTCAGCCTATCTTGGCTTTTGACATGCTTTCCTCACTTTACTCACTTTCCTCATTTTTAGTTTTTGATGAAAAGTGAGAGATATGTGACTCTTCCTTTCACTTGAACACTTAGAGACCATTGTAGGGTTATTAATTGGCCTAATTGTGTCTCAGGGATTAGGGAGGCCCTAGGAAAGGGAGAAAGACAGGTTGGCTGGTGGAACAGTAAGAACAAACACAACATTTATCAATGAAACTTGTTGTCTTATATGTGTATGGTGTTTTCTCAAAATAATTACAATAATAATATCAGAGATCACTGGCCACAGATCACCATATGACTTGTAATATAATAATGAAAAAGTTTGAAATATTGCAAGAATTACCAAAATGTGTCACAGAAACACAAAGTTAGCACATGTTTTTGGAAAATGACACTGATAGGCTTGCTCTACAAAGAGTTGCAATAAACCTTAAATTTGTAGAAAGCACAGTATCTGCAAAGTGTAAGTGAAGTGCAATAAAATCAGTCTACTTGTATTAAGGAATTGAACTATGGAGAAACAGTTTTCCTGTAAACAGATAAGATCAGGTTCCAGAAACAGATGAAATAAGGATCAGCATAGAAATGTGGCCTAACAAATGAAAGAACGAAAAACATCAATGACAACCTTTTTCTGGGTTGTCTAAAAGAACCATAGTAATATTTGCCTACGTAGAGGATGCAGAAGAAAAGAAAGAAAATACTGAAAGCCTGTGTAGAAGATGAAAAGTTCAATTTTAGACATGTTGAATTTAGGTGATGATGGCACATTCATCATTACATCCTAAAAATAGGGTGTAAAAACGAAGCTGAAATCTGAGGACAGGTTTAAATTATTTAGAAAGTCAAGAATCTTTTACTTGCAGGTAAAGCTTTAAGCCTTTGCGGTAGATAAAGTTTCTGAAAGAGATACTTATGTATGGATGTGAACAAAAATCAGTGGACTTAATCTTGGTGAATATCTCAGTTTGAAGGACAAAACCTTTAAACATGGTCAGTGATGTACAAAACTAAGAATAGTAACAATCAGAAACCAAGAGAGGAAAACTTAAAAAGGGGGAATCTTTTAAGTAATTCTGAGATTTCAGTGATAATGAGTGGGGAAAATGCATTAAGTGGTTATTTTCTCAGAAGTATCGAGGAAAGAAAGAAAACTTATCACCGGAGTGTCTGAGGAACTTATGCAATCTAACATTCAGTGTTGTTTTTCTTGAATTATTCTCCAGATCTATAGTAATGAGTTGTAGTAAATGAAAACAAAGTTGGATACTCCTTTTTGGCATTCCTCACAGCTTCTATGAAATGCTACTACCCTCCCAGTGGGTACTTTAATCAATAACTGACTAATTTTGGTGAAAGCTCTTATATATAATTGCTTTGGATGGTCAATGGAACAGAGCTGCATACATTGTGAATCCCAAAAGATACATCGTTACTTTGTTATCTGATATATTGGAAAAGGATTATTAAAATGGGGCATAACATCTGTTTCCAAATTATTTGGAATAATTTGCCATATTGAGTGGAATGTGTTGAAAAAAGATTGTATCTACAGCAAGCCCTACTTTTGATGGGAATGTAGACAGGTTATCACAATTTTTGTGATGGTAGACTGAGATCTTTTTAAATTTTTTATTAACTACATGTACTTAACATTTGGTCACATTTCAATGCCTCTACCATGTTCAGCTTCTTTCCTGTTCACCTGCTCTGCCCCACCAAGAGTCTTCTTCCCTCAGATCTTCACAAGTTCACTTTTTGTCATTTAACTCTCAGCTCCAATGTCACCTTCTGAGAGATTCCTTCCCTTGGGCACTAACCAGTACCATCCCTCCTGCGGCCACTCTGTACTCATTAGCGGATTTTACTTACTTCATAACATTTACTACCATCTGAAATCGTCTCAGTCAGTTGCCAGTCACTACATTTATAATGTAAGCTCCATGATGGCACAAAGTTCACTGCTGTTTTTGCAGCACTTAGAATAATGCTTAGCATATAGTAGGTATTCAATACATATATGTGAATAAATGAATGAACTGGGGAAATTTACCTATGAATCTCATCTCTGTAATAATACAAGTCGTCTCACATTGGTCTAGAATGCTCCCAATCATCCTGTTCATGTCCTATAACAATAGCCAAAGGAGGACATTTGAGAGAACACTATGTAAGTTTGTATTATCGAAAAACATGCTTAATACTTATAAGAAAATTATATTAAATTAATCCCAAAAGATTAGTCTGCTTACTCCATAGACCAATATTCATAAATTTATTTTGAGAAAAATTTAAACTTTATATTTACATTCATTTTAGGCTTCATAAAATTATGATAAATTTTCTCCTCTTTGTAGATCCTTTCTTCTCTTTAGCTTCTTAATGATAACATCAAAGAAACCAAAAATAGGCTTCCACATTTTTTTCTTTTTGTCATTATATTTTGTTCATTTCAAAACAATTCTGTTTATTCTATTGCAGCTCATCTTGTATCTCAAGTCTTCAGTTAAATTCCTAAAACAACCTTTTGTTTACTCTGAAAGCATTTGGTAAATTGTAAATCTCTATTCAAAATGATATCTGCAGATTCTTGAAATTATTCTATCACAAAAAGATATTTCACAGTAAATCTAAGCAAAAATTTCCCAATTCACATTCTTGACCCTCTGGACTTTTGATGTTTACTCACTGCAGGGTACATAATATTAGTATACAGTGAACAGCCACTAAAAAGAAGTTATTAGAAATGCAAAATCATGGTTCACTCCTAGGTCTCTGTCATTTGAAAGCCCTGCATTATATTATTTGCTTAATTCATTAAGCGACGATGATACTATTCAACCATTAAAAGTTACAGTTAACAGAAATACATGTTTTCTCTTGAATATTAACGTGAATAATGTGACGTGATCCCATCTTCCCCAACTAAAGAACTTTTTTCAGTGTCAATGCAATATAAGAGGTTGTGTTTTAGGAAATTTTAGAATCACTAAATTGTAGATTTAGCCAAACATGAATAGGAAAAAATATATATAAATTAAATTAGAAATTAATGTTCAAAGTGATTAAATAAATATTTCCTTTTAATCACTAATTAGCATCTGAATTAAACCTATAAAGAGAAACATTCATGTTTTTATATAGCTATATGGCTAGCTATATTAATCATTCCTGCTATAAACTGAACACTGTAGGTTTCTGCTTACATTTTTTATTTAAGCCAAATATTGCCAAAAGTGTGGATATAAAATAGAAATTGTTTTAACCATTTTAACTATTGTTGAGTGGAAGCTTCCTTAAGAAGTTCTATGCTAATTAAATTGATCATATATGATATTAGTACTCCAAAAAATAAAGATGACCTCTTCAAAGGTGGAGGAATAGTAAATAATAAAAGCAGACCCACCTCTTTAGGCTGAAGAGGAAATTTGAAGTCATATTTCTTTTACATCGAAATATTTTTGAATAGTCTAATAAGACTGCTAATACTTGAACGAACAATGCAAATATTTATTTACTCTTTAGCCCACAGTCTCAAAAGTAATTTATTTGTTGTCTTCAAAAATATCTTCCAGAGATCTATTTATGTCCATAATAAAATGATTTTTCTTACAAAAAGCTTAGAAAAGTACTCCACTATTAATTGTTTCTCTAATATTTACTCAGCAACCATTAGCTTCATTGTTTCCGTGATGCCAGTGAAAGAAGCAAACGTTGGCTTCAACCATTTTTTGTTGCCAATAATCATCCCCCCAGAATTGTTGAAAGACCATTTTCCTTACATTTATGGAGAGAGTCACAATTTTTCAAATGTCTATACAGAATAGTATGGGCTATTCTAGGATTTTAATAAGGAAACTAAGATTATAAAAGAAACAGATTTATGTGGTAACGAATGAGAAATAGAGAATTTAAAGAAAATTCTGAGCATTTTTGGTTGAAGAATATGTGTTCAAATGGTGGCATTATTTGCAAGAAGTCAGGCAGAAGAAATAATCTAGGATAAAGTTCGAAAATGTATCTTTACTCTGTTAAGGTTATAACGAAAGTTTCAAGTTTCTCAAGAAAACAAATCAAACATTGATGAAATAATGAGACAGAATCACATTTTAAGAGCTAAATGTATTTATTATAGAAAAATAACTGGCAAATTAGGGTAATTATTGAGTTTCCTTTAACAACTTTTCTATGTAATCCCTGATGCTTTTGGTTATTGGAATTATAACTAAATTAAAAACAAAACTCAAAGTATATTTTAATTATAGCAAATAAATTATTACATATTTTGCCCAGAAATTATCTGAAATTATCAATGTAGTTGCTTAAAATGGACAAGTTATCATAGTAATTCAGATTAATATTTTAAGCAGTATTTATCGTATTTGAAGATACAGTTATTATTAAGAAATAAGACTTTTTATGTATGCTATCTATATTGGTTCATCTGGAAATTGAATTTCAGTTCCTTTCCCATGCATTTTCTTAATTGGTTTTTATAGTTAATTACAGCAACAATGTTAGAAAATCATAAATTCCTATTAGATCAAATTGAAACATATGTCTAACAAATTTAATAACTTATGTGAGATGGCGAAATTCTGATATCATTACAAAATAATGTCTCAAAATTCAAATTCACTAATCTGTAGTTCAATGTTGTGTTGAAATATATTATATGCTACAGGAACCAAAATTTGCATCTGGAAAGCTGAAGTAAAATTTAATAATGGTATTACCAGGCAACTTTATGAAGAAATAATCTATCTCCAAGGGAATAAAATAGCAATCCAAAGGCTGATTCATAGAGATTTAGAGATCTAGCATTTTTAGATGTTTACAATATTTCTGATTTGCACAGAAATGTAAGTGTCTAAAAACCCTAATTGGTTCAGCTGATCCTACTAAAATGTGTCCCACCACAACCAAGGCAGATGGGGGATCAAAGCCAGGCAAGGTTCCCAAGGGCAGGCACAAGTGCTGTCCAAACAGGTGTTGGGGGAAGTTTCCAGGCCACCTGGGTAAAGTTTCCACGGAGGGGCAGAGGTGCCTTCACTGTGCCAAAGAGTCTAAATAGAGAGAAAGAGGAAATTAGAATCCACACCTCAGAAGATGCTAATGGGGCCCACTCGGCACCTACTCCCCTAACTTGGCACATCTCCCTCCAGAGTCTGGCCACTGGCAACAGGCCAAACTAGCCAAGGTAGTCTCAAGCAGTCTGTGTTCAGGTCTTGAAGCTGCCCCACCCTGGGACAGAAACCACAGCTGTCAGTCCACACCGTTCTCTGGTCAGTCCTGTGAAAAGAGGGGCTTCCAGCTTGTGCACCACAGCACAAACCCGTGACACACTTAGTCCTGCCCATGAGGGCTCCTTCCCCACTTGAGTGCAGCTCACAGATCTCCTTCCTATGCTTCTGAATGATGAGAATGGGAGCAGGCCAGGGTATCTGTCCTCAGACCCTTAAGTTCAACCACCAACTGTGACAGGGAAGGGCAGGCTGGTCTCCGGCTTCCTGTGGAACACGCAGGCATGTCAATGGCAGTTATGCTGTGGGCCACCTACCAGGACGTGTGTGCCCCTCTCCATGGGAGCAGCCAGGTGGGTAGCTCTGGGGAGGCTGGCAGATATAGGGTGTATGGTCCGAACGCCCCGTGGCCCTGCAGTAACACACAGTTGTAGTGGTTGAACTTGACTTTGGGGCATGAGAGAGCACTTGGATTTCCATCTCTCTCACTGGGCTGGCAGTGGCAGCACCAGTGGTGTCATCAGGGCAGAGCTCAGAGCCCTAAGGGAAAGGCTTCCCGCCTGGCTTTGTGCTGCATGTGCCCACAGTCCAGAAGCCTGTGGGAAGCTACGTGAGTTTGAGCAGGGCTTCTGTGTGATCTCCAGTCAGCACCTTTACCAGTCTGGAAGCCTGTGGGGGTTGAGTAGCTCTTTTGTAGCTAAAATTGCAAAGGTCCAGGGTGGAAGTGTGGAGCCCTAAGGGTCTCTCACTTACTCCCTCCCTGATTCCCGGTTGGGGGCTGCCCAAGGCTTTCACCAACCCAAAGCAGGCATCCCCATTCCGCCCTCCCTTCACCCTCAGTGTCTGCCATCACCTCTGTGCTATATTCAAGCATTCTTTCCCCAACAATCTATCTGAAATATGACTATCTAATGGATATCTTGACTCTTCTCCAAGGAAGAGGTACATGCCAGCTGTCTCTAATCAGCCACCTTACCCCAAGAACTCCCATGATCAAGTTTATCTTTTGCTTTGTGGGAAATCAAACATCTTAAAGTACTCTTGTCCTTTTTACTATGACTTCTCCGAGTGTTCAGAGATACCAGAATCAGAACAGTTTTTCAACAAATACGCACCTAAAGTTTTTTTTTTTTTAACTCACTAGTGAAGAAACCAGAAATATGATTGTGTGATTTTAAAGAGAATTTGAGAAGTTGAGCATATACAGCAATTACAAGAATCATGAAATATAATTGCTAGGTTAAATACTAAACTGTAAAATGAGAGTAGGACTTCCGATGGGCCACTGGACACTTTCAATTTGGGACAATGAAAATAAGTTTTCATGTACCTTTATCTCTTCTGTTTAATTACTGCACTATGGTGACATCTTTCCTTCTTGGGAAAATGCCGCTTCCCGTGGGCCTTTCAAATACCTAAAGAAAACTCTTTCCAGCAGTTTCCTGCCCTTTCAGGGGGAGAGAGTTTGGCTCTTTTATAAGCTCATATCTGTTCCTAATTAGAAGTTTTATTTGAAAGACTCTGATAAACTATTTCATAACATGATGTACATACATCATAATGGCTTTTAGTGCTGTACTCAGTGGAATTTTAAAAATTATTTTTACCCTTTTATCCTGTGTATAAGCAATTCTGTTTGGCAACAATTAACTATCTTATGAAGCACAGAGCAGTATAGATGAGGATCTACCAATTAATTGTCCTACAAAGTGTATGTGTGCAAAGACAGACATATATAAAACATACAAATGAATTTTCTTAATTAAGAGCTAAAATGATAAAAATTGCCGACCTAAGACTACTAACATTAGATATATAACCACTAGCTGAAAAAAAGTTATTCCAGTAAACATATTGATTGATTTCAATGATAAAAATAATGGTACCGATACTGACTAGGTTTGCTGAGTTAAACTATGGAACTATGCGCCATTGCTATTCACAGATACATTTTATTTTCAACAAAGCGTCACACAAACACACAATTTATGACATTTGATGAGTTCTACTAAAAACGAACTCTCCCATATAGAAGTTCTTGTCCGGGAATTGAATTTTTTATAATCAATATCTTCTGTGTTTCATCACCAGCAAACTTTGTAACAGGCTTTAAACTGTCCTGAAGCATGATATAATGCAGAATCTCATATGCTAGGAACAAAAAGTAGAAGAACCCACTTATAGCCATGCTTAGCTCCTTTGCAGGGAAGGCTGGTAATAAAACATATGTGCTTTTACTCAACTTTCTTTTAACACATTTTTGGGCCTGATGATTCCAACTGCTAAATGACATAGTATTTTCAAAATTACCTTCGGAATTTAAACTTACTATGGCTGTTTTCACGACAGTAAGCTTCCTACCTATCCTTTTATATTAGTACATTCACATCTGAAATAGCAAAGCATAATTGATATGAATGTTCACAATGAGAATTTGCCCAAGGAGCGCCTTGACTGATCTTACCATAGTCATTGGCAGTGCATCTAATATCAGAATCTGTAATACTTTGCTACCAAATCCTCCACAGATGTTATTCAAATAGATAGTTGTCCAAAATTGGATAGCATCTGGAAAATAAAAGATAGAAGGAACATAATAGTTTTTGAAATATGATTCATTGTAAGCAAATCATGTTATTTTTGTGGCTCCGGAGAGTCAAACTAGGATTTTAGGTTATAAATCATTATGAAATAGATTCATTTCTAAATTAACAGAACTCACTGGAAGTTAGATTAGTCAAAAACCATGAAATGGACTGTCTGCAATGACTGTTGAAGAAAGCTAGTGCATCCTGGCATTGCTAATGCACAGACAGGATTAGAAGCCTAAGTAAACTATGTAAATGACTACCAATACATGCCTCTCTACATCAGAAATATTGTTATATAATAATGATTTATACAAAAGATTGTGAAAACAGGATTTTCTTATTAGACCCTGAACTCTATTTTTTTTCTTGAAGCAGTGCCTCCCTCTGTTGCCTGGGCTAGAGTGCAGGTGCATCATAATAGCTCACTGCAACCTCAGACTCCTGGGCTCAAGCAATCCTCCTGCCTCAGCCTCCTGAGTAGCTGGGACTACAGGGATGTGCCATTATGCCTGGCTAATTTTTCTACCTTTTTTTTGTGTGTGTGTGTGTGCGGTGATAGAGTTTTACCATATTGCTCTAGCTGGTCTCAAACTCCTGGTCTCAAGTCATCTTCCCACCTCAGCCTCCTAAAGTGCTCGGATTACAGGCGTGAGACACTGTGCCTGGTTTAGACTCTGGTTCTATTTCAATCTTAGACACTAAAATTGGAAGGCCTCTAAGATGATTATGTTTAAGTAATTGGGAAAATGATTTGTACCAGTTGATTCTCATCAATTATCTTAAGTTAATTTTCCGTGTATCACTGTAACAAATTCATTGTCATCTCCACTTGGAGATCCGAAAAGAGAAGTTCATTGCATAGAGATCTCATCATTCGGCCACTGTTGCTTAACTAGCAAGTGGTTAAACTGGAATTTGAATCTAGTCCTGTTCAACACCAAAGTTCATATGTTCAGAGTGATTCTTCAAAAGCTAAAAATAGGGAATTTAAGAGGGCAGCTTCCATTTTGTTAAAAGAAATGTGTTTATCTGAAAAACTTAGATGTCCCTTAAAGATGAAGAACTCTCAGTAAAGTTTCGAAATTTCAGAGTATATTTGAAATAAAGCCATTGTAATGGCAAACGCAGCTCTCTCAGCTGCCTTCCTATCACTTCTCAGCATCTTGGCACTGATTGGGGATAATTTAGCATTCCGCTGTGTTTGGTGAAGAAATGAAGGAAGGGTTGGATGAATAGCAGCTAGAACTATGGTTATAAATTTCATATTATTAGCTAAAACTATATTTCTCACTCATTATATAGCTCAGTTAATTATGACACAGTAATTACAACTAGATTTGATCAGTGACATTTGCAAGAAACACAAGGAAATCAGCATCGTGTAATTATTTATATTTCATTTTTTACCTCAAACAAAATTAACTTCTATTCACCAATGACATTTAACTCTTTCCAAGACCTAGATCCACACTTACTTATCTCCGTTTGGCAAATGAATTTACAAATCAAGATTTATGGAATGTGTATATAAAATCTGTGACTTTAGCAATAGTAGAGATAATGAGAAAATTGAACTGAACATAAGAAAGGATGAAACCTAGGAAATCGGTGAGGAATGCACTATGGGAATTTAGACAAGAAATAATAAATGCTAAAACTGAAGCAGCAGCCGTGATAGTGAAAAGAAGATATTTAGGAGGGAGAAACAAGTAACAGGAGCTATTAAGTATAAAAGGGATAAGTTAATAATAAATGTTAAGTTTGAGACTTTGATGCTTTGATGAAAAAGGAGAATTGTGCCATTAGTCAAAAAAAAAAAAGAAAGAAAGAAAGAAAAAAGAAACAAAGAACATGGTAAAGAAGAGAATTTGTATGTGTATGTTGGGGGTGGTGATGAAAAATTAGATCAAATTTGCATATGGTATATTTGAAATATTTAGGGAAAACCCCAACAGAAATCACATATGTATGTGTATGCATGTGTGTGTGTTCAGGCGCTGAGGAGACAAGCATTGACTGGAGATAAATATTTTGAAATCAATGAGAATCTAAACTTGCTTCAAAGTATTTTTTTAATTTTT
Source organism: Avahi laniger (assembly GCA_963575035.1). NCBI lineage: Eukaryota > Metazoa > Chordata > Mammalia > Primates > Indriidae > Avahi > Avahi laniger. The sequence continues at coordinate 20,246 of CAUYSK010032255.1, forward strand.
TTTTATTTCAGCATATTACGGAGGTACAAGTGTTTAGATTATGCATATTGCCCTTGTCCCCCGCCCGAGTCAGAGCTTCAATCATGTCTGTCTCCCAGACAGTGCACACCGCACCTATTAGGTGTGTACATACTCATTCCCTCCTCACCCCTCCCATCTGCCCGACACCTGATGAATGTTATTACTATATGTGCACTTAAATGTTGATCAGTTAAAATCGATTTGATGGCGAATACATGTGGTGCTTATTTTTCCATTCTTGGGATACTTCACTTAGTAGAATGGGCTCCAGCTGTATGCAGGATAATACAAGAGGTGCTAGATCACCTTTGTTTTTTGTGACTGAGTAGAACTCCATGGTACACATGTACCACATTTTATTAATCCAGTCATGTATTGATGGGCACTTGGGTGGTTTCCACATCTTTGCAATTGTGAATTGTGCTGCTATAAACATTCTAGTGCAGATGTCTTTTTTATAGAATGTCTTTTGTTCTTTCGGGTAGATGCCCAGTAATGGGATTGCTGGATCAAATGGTAGTTAGAATTTAGATATAATCTGATAAAATCACTACTTTGAATTTACAGCAAACATTTAGCTCTGAGTACTGTAATCTCTCTTTTAAAATATGATTCTGATGATATTATACATTCTTATTACAATTTGAGAGGCACATATACATTTTCTCTATACTTTTCCCCCAAATGTTTTCTGTTCAGTCAGCTTTTTGTATACTTATTTCATGTTCATATTTTAATATATTTTACAAGTGAACAGAAATTAAAGAGAATATACTTCACAATATTATGAAAAAATAAATATAACAAGATAATGCCAATTTCTCTATAAAAACATAAAAATTATTTTGAATATCAAAAAAGACCTAAATGAAATAAAGATTAATTCCATAATGAGATACAAGAAAACTATATCATTAGACATCAATTTTTCTGAAAATTAAACCACAGATTCAAAGAATTACAATCAAAATCTTAACAGAGATTTGTGGTGACTGATAAAATGAATTTAAATATTTATGGGAAAATAAAGGGTCAAGAATAGCCACAAAACTTTCAAAAGAAGGAAAACAGTGAGCGAAAACATGACCTGCCAGCAATCAGAGTGTAGTTTAAGCCTAGAATAAGTATGACTACCTAGGTTTATAAAAGACTTTTCTTAAAATGACTAATGGAATGGACTAGAATGACCAGAAAAAAAATCATGTATGTTTGGAACTTACAGAGATGGTGGGCTTGATCAGGGCTAAAAAATAAAAGTTCAATAAATAGAGATGCAAAAAGTCATTCTCCATAAAGTAAAGGATAGAATGAAATCATTTTTGTCACAATACATATAAAAATAAAAAAATTGATTATAACCGAAATGTCTATAAAGAAGCTATAAACATAGTAGTAGAAAATACAACTAAATGTTTTTAGTTCATGAAGAAAATTGTATTATGCAAGACACTAAAAAACTGACTGTAAAAGAAAATATTTATAAATGTAACTATATTAATTAAGAATTTTTATTCATCAAAAAACACAGTAAAGGAAGGAAAAAAATATACTAAAAACTGGAATAAGATATTTGCACCACACAAAATTGACACTGAGTTTATAAGAAAAATACACAAAGAACTCCTACAAATTAAGAATATCACAAAACAACCCAATGGAAAAATGGGCAAAAGACTTAAGCATGCACTTCATAGAAAAGAAAACACATAAGCCCAATACGTGTTTGAAAAGATATTTGACTTTCATAGTGACAATGGAAATACAAAATGAAATGCTATTTTAAACACAATTGATTGAAAAAATAATGTAATAATAACCATCAGTTGAAAAAGTTGGATCCTCATGATCTCTGATATATTTCTAGAGGGATTACAAGCTGTTATAACCCCTCTGAAATATTACTAGACATTTTTCCTGTAGTTGAAAATTTATATCCTTTTAGACCACAAAATTCTTCCCTAAATATATATAAATATATATATAAAAAATTCTTGTACTTTTCCCAGAAATAACATGCATAATAATTGTTATTGGAGCCAACATTCATCACATTAGTAAAAGCATTGGAAACTCCTCCAAATATGCTCCAACCTCTGATATAAAACTTGGTGTATTTATGCAATGATTACTAAATAACAGTCAAAACAAATGGATCATATTATTATGCAAAAATATAGTATTATGCAACCTAGAGTCAGGTTGTGACATCTTAGAAATATAATATTAATTGAAAAATTAACACAAAAGATACTACGTAGAAAAATATGCTTTTTATGGAGTCTAAAGAAACTAGTCATTTTGATAAGAATACACATAAGTGAAATTAAATTATTTGAAAAAAAGAAATCAAACAAATCAAAAACAATGCAGAAAGATAATAGTTAACTCTTGTGAAATGAAGATCTTAATTGGTAGTAGATAAGCCATGTAATAAGATTTTTGTCATATAACTCAATAGTTGATGGCCATTTATGGATTAATATTGGAATCAATGATTATGTGTAAACTCATTCTGTGCACCTGAGATACAAAGACAGAAAATTAAAATGGCTCAGTGGCTAGAGAATGAGAATGATTGAAGTCCTTAGAATCCTAAATACAGTAGTAGAAAACTGTGAATCATTTCGGAATAACGAGAGTGAGAGGGGAAAGCAGAAATTGGGTCCCACTGGTGTGCCAGTCCTATGACTGATACCCCGTATCCTTAACCACAGTGCTTCATTTTGTCCCCTTGGAACAAAATTCTGAGGGATAGTGTACCATCTGTCTTGCTGCCCTACATGACAAGTAGGCTGCTATGAGTCATGTTGCCATAAAGGAGCTCCCTTGGGAGCTCTTACTCCTTGGTAAGGGGTAAGCTCTTACTCCTTGGTAAGAAACTTGCAGGAGGTCATGAAGAAGAGCGTACCTCTCACTTACCTGACAGAAATGGCTGATGAAGTAGGTGTCATGATGGGATGTATCAAGATAGTTATCAATGTTTTCCACCTGGCTAGCTTCTAAGACCATGGACACAAGTTGTGGGTACACACAGATAGGAAGTGGAAGCCCAATTAAGTCATGGGCCCTGGGAGAGGTCAGACAGATTGGGTAGTACAAGCCAGCCAGATGTTCCCTTATTGTTGGGCTGAGAACATCTGAGACCCTGGGAGGCCAAGAGAGGGGAAGGTAACTAACTTCCTCTGTCCTTTTTCTTTCAGGACCTTTTAGTATCAGGCATGAAGGGATAATACAACTGTCAACATTAGCTGAATATTAGTCCAAGGTGACAATCTGATGAAGTGTTGCGTTTGCCTCCCTTGGATCCAGAGTCAGTCCATCATGGCCAGCATTTTCCAGGATTCCACAAACAATGGCTCTGAAGAATATGCCACATCCTTGCCATGCATTCAAATTCGACGACCACATAACTTTTCATGCATTAACATCTTTTTAACTGGAATATCAATGCCAAAGAAGACTTTAAACTTTGCTAACATTTCAAGAATACCAATACTCCCTATCACTTTTCAATATCTGTGGATCTGTGAATGAATAAAGGCCTCAACCACTGGACTAGTACTATTTAGACAATGGGACCTATGACCCCTTATTCAGCTGATTCGAAACAAGGAAATGAGAAATACACAGACACTTGTAGGACTGTTGAATACAAAGTCAAAGTTAACATTGATACCCAGGGACTCTAAATGTCATCATGACTCACTGTTTAAATTGGGGATGATTAGGAGCCAGATAATAAATGGAGTCTGGCTCACAGTGGGTCTGCCGCTTTCACATATGATCATTTTCTTAGCCCGTTAAATGTACAAAAGAATGGGCATATTGTTAGTCTGTAGAACACATATATTGGTTCGTTGGCTTCTAAATAAGGTAAGATAGATCATAGCGGAGCAGATCAAGTAAATGTCTATGAAACTGCCTTTTTATTTTGTCCAAGATATTAAACAAAAAGTAGCAAATTTAAGGGAAATAGCAGAGATCAATGTCTCCATAAAAACCAAGAATGCAGAAATGATGGTTCCCAGCATACCCCTGTTATCTCCTCATGTGGATCCTACCGGATAAAAGTGGACTACTTTATCTCAACCAAATGACAGTCTCAAATGTAATGATGTGTCTGATGCAGTATATTCCTTAGAGAAGGTTAATACAGCCTCAGGTATGTGGTATGAGGTCATTGATTTAACAAGTACATTCTTTGTCTCCCTGTAAAAGAAAAATCAAAAGTAGCTTGGATTTATATGGAAAGGATAGCAGCATACATTATGTTCTTGCCCAAAGGCCCTGTTAATTTTTCTGCTCTCCACTATATCTCTGATATTAAGTTAATCATAATAAATGAACAAAAAATGGTAAGTATGTTAAGGCCATGGTAACACTCAGTACTCTAGAAGTTGGGAAATAAATACTATGAAAATTCAGGGCCCATCGCAGCACTGAACTTTTTAGAGGTCTAGTGGTCTTAAACATGCTGTGGATCACATGGCAAGAAAAGGGCAAATTATCTCACTTCACACTCCCAACATGAAGAAGGGATCATAGTGCCTGAAAGATACCTTTCAGATTCAGCAGTTGTGTATTACATATTTGGACATATTATTCCAACTCATTTTTTGGGCAACACAAACCAATAATACTTTTAAATGGTATCCAAATATAAAATGTTCTTTGCAGAAGGTTCAGGCTTTGGTACAAATCAGTCTTTGGGCCATGTGACTCAGTAGACCCTATATCACTTACAATATCCATGGAAACAAAACATACTGTGTGGTGTTTACGGGAAGCTCTAATAGGAGACTCTTTAATAGGAGAATGTACAATGTTAAGGTTTTGAGCAAGGTAATTTCATCAGCAAAGATCAAAAACTGCAGTCAGTGAACCATCTGAAACAAACTTTTCAGTATGCTTTTGGGCCACAACAAATCAAGTGGCCATGGCACCAGACCTCACTATGATGACCTGTGTAATAAGGAGTCTAACTCTATTTACTGGTGCTTGCTGTTAGATTTTAAGCCTTATCACGTCCTACTCTCTATGTGTCACATATCTGGGCAAGCTGATAAGAAAGCTCAGGTGTGCTGTCCTTTGACACCAACAAGAACCTTCATCCTAGCTCCGTTTCTTTTTTATTATTTTTTTATTTCATATATAGTTTTTTATTTCAGAATATTACGAGGGGTACAAATGTTTAGGTTACCATATATTGCTTTTGCCCGATCCGAGTCAGAGCTATAAGTGTGTCCGTCCCCAGACAGTGCACAATGCACCTATTAGGTGTGAATATACCCATCCCCCCCACCTGTCCGACACCAGATAAATGTTACTACCATATGTGCATATAAGTGTTGATCGATTAATACCAATTTGATGCTGGCTCCATTCTTTAACCACAATAAAAACTCCTGTCCCCTTTCCCTATCTCTCAATCCATTTTCACATCTTCTTGGGAGCCTTGCTCATCTCCACAGAAAGTCTCATTATGTGAGTAGTACACTGTTCATACTCTCATGGAGGTGTGTGTGTGTGTGTGTGTGTGTGTGTGTGTGCACGCACACAGCATCATCAGTCTGGGCATTGGAACCAAATTTTGAGTGAGGGTCCATTCTATTTCTCAAAAATGTCCACAAAAACTTGGGTTCTGTTAGACTTATCCATGTTTTCATATGGTCATCCAAAGCTAGTAAGAATACAAAGTAAAATGGAAAGTGTACATTTAGAATGAGGCAAAATCAGGGCCAAAGGGCAGAATCCAATTTCATCCACTACTGCTTCATAAATGCCTCACTCTTAATTTACAGTTAGAACCACAAGGTACCACACTTATAATTAACTGATGAAGGTAAAAAGAGGCTGAATTTTGTTCAAGAATGAGTTTGTTTGGTATGTAGATGCATGCTAAAACTGAGCTGATACTGCAATAGATACCAGTTTCACCAGGGCTATGGTGACGAGGTGATCCTCTCCCAAAGACATATCCTCAGGCAGGAAACCAGGTCATCTCCTTTTTGTCCAAAGAGAAGTTAACTTTAGGCAATGTCTACAGAATTAGCTAATTGGTCAGTGGCCTGCAAATAAAAAAAAAAAATTGGAAGCTGTGAGACAAAGAGGCATTTGGAATAAGCACGCGGACAGACTTACAGAGTTGGAGCTAAGCATAAGAGCTTTGGTTTATATGTCAACGCCCAGCAAAGACGATCCACAGTATTATCTGCACTAAATACCCAAATATATAGAATGGCACATCCAATTGACATCATCCAGCCATTGTTGCCAGCCATAACATTACTACCGCAGCGGGCATACAAATAGAGTAGCCATGGTGGGAGGGAAACTGGCTATGCATGGACCCAACAACATGGGCTCCCCCTCACCAAGTTTAAACTAGCTATGAATATTGATTTAAATCCAACCTACCAGCTGTAGGTTCTTATGCTGAGACCCCAGTACAGCATAATCCAATGTGGAAACCAAACTATCCATATGGTGAAACGTTAATTACACAGAACCCTCACACCCTTGGAGGGCAGTGACCCATCTTGACCTAAATTGGTACATATTGTTGGTGTGGTTATGTCTTTTCTTCTTTCAGTACTTTGTACAGCACCACTATGTGTGTATATATATATATATATATATATATATATATATGTATGTATGTTTGATACCTCAGTACAAGATTCCAGATAACATTACATCATGTCAGATAACCCAGTATGCCATAAAGAGGGTGAGGCTATGTGAACCTGATCATGGTATACACTTCTTCTATCTCATACTATAATACCCAACAGTACAGGGGCTCTACTGGCCCCTCAGTGCAAGGTACAGTGTAAGTCAGCAACCATTATATTGGCACTATGTATCCAGTAGATGGAACATATAGGTTGGAAAACAAGTCTTAATTTTGTTAATGAGCCCAACAGTGACCCTTTTGAAATGTTTTGGTTCTCTTTCACACAGTTTTAGGCGTTATGCATATGGAGATCCTGTTTTCCAGAGGGGCATTGATCCTACTAGGGCACAGAGTAAGATTTCATTAATTTTTAAACTGTGATAGGAAATTTATGCTCCTCTGGCCAAGAGATAAAGAGGCAACAGAAAGACTTACTATACTGGCAACAATAATTGACCCTGATCACCAAAGTGAAGTTGGGAGGCTGTTATTTGATGGAGACAAAAAGGAATATATTTGGAACATAGGTGAATGCTATTGTGTCACATGATATATTTCTGCTTATTGTTAATGACAAATATTAACAAAATATTTCTCATTACCTCACAGACATAATCCATCACCTACTACAGTTAAAAATAAATCTCCAGTAGTCACATAAATTTATTCCTTATCCTGTTCTTCAAGTATATATGTACATAATACCAATATTTAATTAGTTATAAATGTTTGGTCCATCTATAATTCATTCTGATACAAATCCTGAAGTATGGTTTTAAAGTTTTTTTCTAAAAATAGTAGACCAGTTGTCATAATGAATATGGCCTTTCCCTCAAATTACATGAAATGTTTTTTTGCACCTATGTAATTTTCATAAGTATATGACTCAAATTCTGATCCTCCATTTATATCTACTTAATATATTAAAATCTTCATACAGTACTTTCAAACTAGTTTGTTATATTATTGTGTTTAAATAGGATTAATTTTTTCTCCTTGCTGTACTTTTCAAAATATTTTCTATATATTTTAATATAATTTTTTCATCATTATTTCTTTACAGGAATTTTACATTATTTTGTTAAAAGTAGCCCTCGGCACTATTATTGTAATTGAAATGTAGTTTATGTATAAATGTATGTTTCCTAAATATTAAAATATTTATTAAAGTGAGTATTCATATGATAGAAAAGAAGCATGAATTCTCATTTATTCAAATCTTCTGTTATATTTCAGATTAGAGTAGTTTATGTTCTTGAGACCAAATCATTTTTGTTGAATATGTATGTTGGTTTATTGTTATGATTATTGTTAGTGAGAAATTAGCCATTATAATTGTTATTTTGTTGTATAAAAAATTTGTTTTGCCTTTTTCTTTTTACAGTAAATTTTGAGTTATCTGTTACTAGTATTTTTTCAACTGAAAAAATAAGTAAACAATCATGAAATACAAGAAATGTTTTTTGCTTCACTTCTATCTAATAATTACAACTCTAATTTATCCTTTTTGTGGAATTGTTTACTAATAGTTTGAGACAATCTTAATTTGTTAAATAATAATTATTATATAATTCATATTAAAGATAAGGCTGGTCATATATTTGAAATCATACATATTTTAGTATGTGCAGAGTATCTATCTGATTCTGCTTCAATTTCTTCAACATTTATAAGGAATATTGTTTTTCATTTTTGCTATTCAAAATGGTAAATTATAATAGCTAATTTTATACCTTGATTATGATTATACCAATACCACTTTTCCTTCTTATAATTTGTATTAATGTACTTATTGAGTTTTATTTCTCAATATTAATTTTTTGCATATTAATTTATAAATAAAGTTGAATTATAGCTTTTTTTTTTTACTGCCATCTTTGTTTGGTGTGGGTAGCAGTCTTAGGGTAGCATCAAAATGAGCTGGGAAACTTTTCTTTTCCTCCTATGCATTGTGATATTTTCAATTGTACCAGACTTATCCTCTTCCTGGAATGATAATTCATTGAAATAACTCGTTGATGAAAAATTTTTGTTCTGGTTCTTGAAGAGTGTCATTCTTTCAAACTTTTCAATATTTTCAAGTACGTGAACTGTGACTATTTTTAAGATAAAGCTTGGCAATTGATATGTTCCTAGAAAAACAATACATCATCAGAGCTTCTAAGTTTCTTTGCATAGCGTTGAGCAAATGATACTTGACATTTATGTTAGTTTTATCTGCATCTGTATATATTTTCTAATTTCTATGACTCATTTCCAATATTTTTTTCTAGAATAGAATTACTGTATTTTGTATACTTTTTTCTTCAAATTTTTGCTTCATTCATTTATCAATATATTTATTTGACAGATTTATTGACCATTTGCTATTTTACTGATCTGAGTGCTGTGATATCTTAATAAACAAAACATACCAATATCCCTGCCCAGTGGAAATTACATTTTAGGTGGGCCTGCAAAGCTGGGGGCAAAATGTAATAAAAAGTAAATAATAAACATTTTTTGAACATGATAATTGCTATGGAAAAAGAAGAAATATATCAGAAAAAGGAAAGGTGAATGTGTAAAGATAGTGTCAGGGAAAATTAAACAGAGTGACAGAGTAGATCTCTTTGAGAAAGTGACATCTGAGTAAACACTGGGAGGAAGTAAAATGGTTGATCATGCAAGCTTCTAGGAAATGGCAGAAGGAACAGTCAGTGTGAGGCCCCAAGGGGAGACCATGCTGGAGTGCCAAGAAACATAAGACGGCATAGAGCTGTGTGATCAAGGAGAAAGTAGAAGGGGATGACACCTGAGAATGAATTGGTCAGTCCAATGATTTTGTGTTTTTCTCTGAGCGAACTAGAGAGCAGTGGAAAGTTTGAACAGAAGGATGGTATAATTGGACTTATTTTCACAAAGTCCATATTGACCTCAATTTTCTGAAAACATGGAAAAAGTAGCTCATGAATATCTATTGGAGGGCCCTACACTCATCATGACAATGCTAATTACCTCCAAATCTTATCTTTGTTCAAATGAATAATTAGGAACAAGAAAAGAAGTTAGTAAAACAACAAAAACAACAAAATAAAAGTCACAAATTTGCTAAAAGTGTTCTTCTTCTGAAAATATACAAGAAATTTATTTCTAGTCTTGTCATTACTTATATTTTAAATACTAGAAAATAGTTTAGTGCTTACATTGAACCTCAGGACATTTATTATAATTATTCATCGAATCACTCGTTCTCAATACAATAGATAATAATAAAAAAATAACTAATATTTATTCCAACTTACTTTGCATCAGTCATTATTCTAAGTGCTTTGCATACATGAACTATTTGATCCTCCAAAATACCATGAGGCAGGTACAAGGAAATTGTAACACGGTGATGTTAAGTGACTTTTCCAAGGTCAACAGTTGGTAAGGGTTGGGGCCAAAATTCCAACCTAAAAAGTCTGGCTCTAAAATGGTAAAGTGTTAGTGATTAAATTTATTTCTCATTTTTCTCAATAGACAATAAACTAAAAGAAAGATCAGACTCAGCATATGAAACTTTAATTACCAGGAAAACAGACTCATTTAGAAAAGTTGATGTTAATACTTCAAAATAATTTTGCAAGCTAAATTTAGGTATAAATATACCTTCAACATATTAGGATAAGGCTAAAAATAAAGTCAATCATAGGTGTTCCTACAGATTGCAAAACTAAAATTAAACCAAACTTGACATCACCAGTATTGTCTAATTAAATAATCTAATCATAGGGTGCACAATGAAATGAGTGAAAATGAATTAACTAGCAAGAAATTTATAGAATGATATTATAACTCTGAATTTTAAAGAATCTTTGTCCAACACACTTGTAAATTTGCTTTAACATTGTTAGTCAGTTTTATTCATTTTAGCCATTTGAAAATCAGAAAACAAGTAGTTTGAAAAAGTTACTACTGTATTATTCTATAAATTTGTATAACATGTTTGAAAAAACATCATTATAATAATTACAAGAAATTCTACCACATATTTCCTCCAATACATGCTAAATTATCTCCATCTTCTTTAAATTTCTCAATATTTTTCTATGATTAATTGACATTTTCACAAAAAGAGCAACAAATCAAATGAAACATCATGTTAAAATTTATCCATACATCCATGATAGAGGACAAAGAAAAATAAATTACAACAAAACATTAACTCACTTTTTGTTTTTTTGTTTTTTTTTTTGTGAGGCCCGGAGTCTCTGTTGCTCAGGCTAGAGTGCCCTCGCGTCAGCCTAGCTCACAGCGACCTCAAATTCCTGGGCTCAAGCAATCCTTTCTGCCTCAGCCTCCCGAGCAGCTGTGACTACAGGCATGCGCCACCATGTCCTGCTAATTTTTTCTATATATTTTTAGTTGTCCAGCTAGTTTCTTTCTATTTTTAGTAGAGTCGGGATCTTGCTCTTGCTGAGGCTGATCTCTAACTCCTGAGCTCAAACTATCCTCCCACCTCAGCCTCCCAGTGTGCTGGGATTACCAGTGTGAGCCACCACACCCAGCCTCATTAATTTCTGCTGTATTCTTAATACTTACTACATTCTTCTTGCTTTAGATATATTTTGCTTTACATTTTCCAGTGTTGTAGATGACAAGGTAAGCCATTGATATGAGATTTTTATTTTTTGTTGATATGTAATAGATGCATATATTTATGGGGTACATGAGTTTTTTGATACATGCATGTAATCAGGGTAATTGGGATATCTATTGTTAGGTCCAGAGCCAAGACAGAGATGAAGCCTCATGTGTAGCAAAATGCTGTTTATTTTGAGCATCTGGGTGCAGATGGTGGAGGCCAAAGAGCTTCCACCCCTAGGGAGCGGAAAGCCTTGGGTTTTATAGAGAGTTTCTCCAGAGGGGGTGAGTAACTGGACCAGAACAGCTACTGTAATACATTTTCTTTTAAAACACCCAGCTCCTAGAATCCCTGCCCCAGTCGCATGCAGCCTTCAGCTCTGGGGTTGTCCTTATCAGGAGAGACAGGAAGGGATACACTTCGTCCCTATGGGGGGCAGGGAAGGAATGCTGGTTGCTGCAGCAGATAGATTTACAACATCTGGGGACTCTCAAGACTCCTGCGGCTACTGTTTTACAAGCTTAAGTTTTCCATTAACTGCATTCTGTCCTATACATACTTTTCAGGTTCCCATCTGGAACAAACCTAACATCTATCATCTCAAATATTTATCATTTTTCTGTGTGTGTTGGGAACATTCCAAATCTTCTCTTCTAGCTAATTTGGAATATAATATAAATTCTTAACCATAGCAACCCTTTTGTGTTTCAAAAACTGGAACTTACACCTTTTAACTGTATTTTTGTACCTATTAATCAATCTCTCTGTCTCCCTCTCCCACCTCCCCTTCTGTTTCTGGTAACCAACATGCCGCTCACTACCTCCATGAGATCATTTTTTTTTTTTTTAGCCCCCACATGTGAGTGAGGACATCCAATATTTGCCTTTTATGCTTGGCTTATTCTGCTTAACATGAGATCCTACAGTTCCACCCATGCTGCTGCAAAGGACAGGATTTCATTCATTTTTATGGCTGAATAATATTTCATTGTGTACATATATCAGTTTTTAAAATTTATTCATTCATTGATGGATGCTTAGGTTGATTCTATCTCTTGGCTATTATGAATACTGCTGCAGTAATTATGGGAATGCAGGTGTCTGTTCAATATGCTGATTTACATTCTATTAGATATATATGTATAAGTGGGATTGCTAATCATATAGTAGTTATATTTTCAATTTTCTGAGTAACTTCCATATGGCTATATTAATTTACATTCTCCATAGTGGCTATGTTAATTTACATTCTCCATAGTGGCTATATTAATTTACATTCTCACCAACAAGTGTAGAGGCATTTGTAGTTATAAATTTCTCCCCACTGTTTTAGCTGTACACTATAAATATCAGTATATTGTATTTTTATTTTAATTAATCTCAAAATACTTTCTAATTTCCATTGTGACTTCTTCTTGAATCTTTTAGTTATTTAGAAGTGTGTTGTGTAATTTCCAAATATTTATTAATTTCCCAAATTTTCTTGTGTTATTGAGTTCTAATTTCATGCCATTGTAATCAGTGCACAGTTTGTATGATTTCAGCCCTTTTGAATGTATGAATGCTTATTTTATGGCCTCACATTTGTTTTATTAGATTTCATAATTGATTGAGAAGAATAAATATTCATTGCCATTGGGTGACTATTTCTATATATGTCATCAGGACTCATTTTTGTATAGTTATTCAAGTCTTCTATTTTCTTCTGACTAGTTGTTCTATCCAATTTTGAATTTTTGGCATTGAAGTATCTAAGTAATATTGTTGAATTGTCTGCTTTCCTTTCAATTCTGTCAGCGTTGTTTTAATATGACAAGTCATTTTTGCTCTTGCTGCTTTCAAGATTTTGTCTTTGTCTTCCAAGATTTTTACCATGACTTGTCTGAGTGTGAATATCTTTGCATTTATTTCTTCTGAAGTTTCTTGAGGTCCTTGAGGTGTAGATTAATGCTTTTTTAATAAATTCAGAAGGTTGTATGACATTATTTTATCTATTTTTTATTTCTTTTTCTCTCTCCTCTATTTTGATACTCCTATTTTACATAAATTGATATGCTTAATAGGATCCTTCATTTCTCTGAGGTTCTGTTTCTTTTCTTTTAATTTTTGTCTCACTGCTCTATATTGCATAATGTCCAATAATCTATTTTTAAGTTCACTGCCACTTTATTCTCCCAGGTCCCGATTACTAGTAAGCGTCTTCATTTTGGCCTTTTTTTCTTTTAATTTTAGTGTTTGTTCTTTGTTTTTTTAATTTCAGCATGTTATGGGGATGCAAATATTTAAGTTATAGTATATTACCTTTGCCCCACCTGAGTCAGAGCTTCAAGTATGTCCATCCCTCAGGTGGTGCGCACCGCACCCATTAGGTGTGTATATACCCATCTCCTCCTCCCCCCTCCCACCTGCCCAACATCCGATGAATGTTATACTATATGTGCACATAAGTGTTGATCAGTACAACCTCTGTAGAAAGTAATATGGAGATACCTCAAAGAGCTACAAGTAGAAGTACGATTTGATCCAGCAATCCCATTACTGGGTATCTACCCAAAGGAAAAAAAGACATTCAATAAAAAGGACATTTGAACTCAACTATTTACAACAACACAATTCACAATTGCAAAGATGTGGAAACAACCCAAGTGCCCATAAATACATAAGTACTTGTTCTCTTTGACTCTAGAATATCTATTTTATTCTTTTATTATAAGTTCTTTTTATTGACATGTTATACATTTGATAAGACATTATCATCTTACTTTTCTTTAACTTTTAAATAATAGTTACCTTTAGAGTTTTTAATACATTTTTATTATAGCTGCCTTTAAGTCTTTGTCTCTAACATTTCAGATTACTTGAAGACAGATTTTCTTACCTGCTTTTTATTCTATGCATGGATCTTACTTCCTTTTTGTATGCATGCCTTATATTTTGCTGAAAAAATGGAAATTTTAGATTCAAATTTTAACACATCTGTATAAATATCTGCTTCCACACCAAAGATTACTGTTATTATTGTTTGCTTGGATATTATTTATCGTTATATTTATTTGTTTATTTGCTTGGCTAGATTATTTCATTGAAGTACAGTTTTCCTGTAGAGTCTTCAGACCCTGATGTCAGTTTTCAGAGGGCATCAACATGGACATACACATAGCCACCATGAATCCTGCCACCAGGGAAGACGATAATTTTAACGAGGTTCTTTTATGGTGTCTTTTTTTCCACTCCCCTCAGTAACCTTCTAGCTAAACTCCCTCCACTGGTGTTGCACCCAGCATCCATAATTGCTACCTGATTGCAGTGATGTTTTGGACATCTCTCTGGGGCATAAAGTGCTCCACAGTATAATCCAATTAATTCAGAATTTTCTTGCAATGCCAGTCTTTGAAGTCAATCCTTGGGGCTTCCTTTATCACTAGTAGGGGTTTTCTTAAATGTCTTTTTTCCTATTTCATGCTGTTAAACTTTTGTCTGGTCTGTGATTTTGCTTGCCACTATTATGTAGCTGTCAGTTTCTGCTTAATTATTTACAATATAATCCACTGTTTTTTCAAGAACTCCCTTTATCTTGAACTTTCTCACAGTCTGTTCCTAATAAAGTCAGGTTCTTTAGGGAGAGCTGCAAACTCTGTTCTTACAGTCTGCATATCTCATGGGTAGAATCTCTGAGTCCCTGATCTCCAGTGGTGCCTGTGGACAGTGCCTTGCTTCTCTCTCAGAGTGATGCCCTGCTCCAAAAGCAGGCCTCTTGGCAGGAGTAGCCTGTAGTCTTCTCTGCTTTTCTTTCTCAGCTTTGAATCTTTGCTGTATGAGTGAATTGGGATGAAGGTGATTTGAGGCCTCGTATTCTTGGCTTTACCTGAGAAAAACTTCTACCTTGAGAGTGGGGACTGGGAGGCTAATGAGAGCCACACATTTCTAAGCCTCTCATGCCTAGAGTAAAATTTCTGTAATGTAAAAGTGGGGAAGAAAAGAAATGCTGGTTGCCTGCATCTTTTTGAGAGATATTGCAGCTGTCAACCGAGAGCTGGTAGAAGAAAGAGTCTAGTGTTTTTGGCTATACCTGCCTATGGTAGACCTTCCATCATACTGGCTAGGGAACTGGGAGAAGAAGATTGCCACACACTCTCATTGTTCTTACCATGATTTAGTACATTTTCTTAAATAAATGTTTTCCTTTTTTCTTTATGATCTCAGAACAATTTCTGGAGACTTTAACTGGTTGTTAAATTTTATAATATTCACCAGTTATGATTGTTTCTATGGGGAGAAAGTTTGCAGAGCTCCTCAATCCACCATTTTTAAAGAGCTTCTGCAGGGCTAACATTTTGTTCCTTTAGTATTTACTCTTTGGAAACACTATTTTGAGCCTTTTATATAAACCAGTATATTAAGCCCTTACCATATAGCTATTAATATATTTATTTTTCAGGGAGAAAAACTGAGACTTGCTCAAGAATACATAACTACTAAGTGTAAGTCTTCTAATTTAAATCCAGTTTTGCCTCATTCCAAAGCTCATGCACTTCAACACTGTATTAAATAGAGAAGAAAGTGATGTCCAGAAAATTAGAACCTGGTCATCCTCCAAAACAATGACCTCAGAAGATAGATTTCAGAAGATAAAATATCAGGCAACTGAGAAATGCTATAACTAGGTAGAGAGAGAAGAACATGACTATAGTTAAATATCTGAGAAAATTCAACTCGTTATTACAGTTTCACCATGGCTGGCTATTCATAACAATTACTTTGGGCTTACTGAAGTGGAATAAAAAATATGCAAAAGCATGTAACTGATTATGTAACAGTTTTCAGATTCAGCAAAGCACCTCAAATTGCCAAGGAGCCTAAATATGACTATGGGTACATTATAATCTGCACAGGAGAAGTCCTTAAAGCAGCCAAAACTTTTAACTAGCACTTAAACCCATCAGCCAATTACAGTTACTTCATCATATGCCATTAACGATAGACAAAGATTTAGGGGAAAAGAATTAAGAAATTCATAAACACTTAAGAGGAATTAATTTACAAGTTAGGCTATGTATTCTTCAGTATTCTCTCCAGAATAAAGTAACATAAAAACATTTCAAAACCTGGCTCTCACCTACTTCTCACACTGAACCCAATGATAGAGTTGAAATCTGACGTTAGATCCTAAAAAAAGAGTATTTTCATTGATAAACAAGATTCAGCAGTGACTCATTGTATTTTATGCCATGCAATTACTTTTGAATTCCTTTTAAATCAGATTTTACAATAGGGTTGTCTTTTAATCTCTCTCTGAGAACATTTTCAATAACTACCACCGAGTCCCCTTCTTTCTTAAGGGCCTGTAATCACCTATTAAAAAATGTAAGCAATAATTTTACCTAAAATACAATTGATAAAAGCATACAGAAAGGAAACTTGTGTATTAGGGTTTTGTTGCTGTTATTTTGTTTGTTTTTGCATGATTACTGTATTTATGGAATTGTGTAAGATTATAACAAGAATAAAGAAGAACTGAAAATATTTAAAACATCTCTCTTGCCCTCAAGAAACTTCTACTATAGAATGCAATTCTAAAATAATACTCTGATATAGAATAATAGCACTAATTAAAGATAACAATCATTATTATCTTCATCATGTACAAGCCACTATACTATGGACATTATATCTAATCCTAAAAACAATTTCATCAGATTGTTACAATGATACTCCCCTTTTCCAATATAAAACTGAGAGACCAAAGATACCGAGCAGTAGAGTCAGTCCTCATAGATCCATCTCCAAAATCCACTCTTATATACCTCTGTCCATGTACCTAGTTTGTTGTAGCAGAAGACATACTGAACTACTTTAAAGTGACTTACAGAGTCCTTTATTCAGCCTAGCACATCCATATTCTGATGTCAAATTAAGCACTCTTTAACATTAGTTAAAATAG
This sequence comes from Avahi laniger, assembly GCA_963575035.1. Classification (NCBI taxonomy): domain Eukaryota; kingdom Metazoa; phylum Chordata; class Mammalia; order Primates; family Indriidae; genus Avahi; species Avahi laniger. Next base: position 37,493 of record CAUYSK010032255.1, read on the forward strand.
GGAAAACATTATTTAGTTCTACAAACAAGAAAAAAATTCAAATTGTACTAATCCCTCTACTCCACCCCCTTCACACACAAGAAAAATGTATCCTAGCACAGCCACAATATTAAGGGGACTTTTTTCAGCTGCCTGAGTTCCTGTACTAACATCTTGTTGAAAGCCAGAGAACCAGAGGTGGTTCTAAGGATGTCCACCTAATAGGACAGATGATTGCTTCAGAGCCAGTCTGACACAAGGCTCAGATTTCATATGGGGCTCCCCTCAATTGCTTATTGTCATAAAAGTAAACTGTATTCTCATTTTTCTAGTGGAATTATATAAAAATTACAGGGACTTTTAGGAACTCTACTAAGTTATATTACTTAAGGAGATATTAGTAAATGAGACTTTTTAATAAATTTTTGTTTTTTTTCTAACAATACAACATTTTATTTAAAATAGATTTTCACACCAAAGTATTCACTGACTCCAGGCTGACAGCTTTCATGGACTTAACTGTGTCTCCCCTAAATCCATGTGTTGAATCTCTAATCCTCCATTGTGACTGCATTTGGAGACAGGGCCTTTAAGAGGTAATTAAAGTTGAATGGGGTCATAGAAGACTGTAATCTGTAGGGCTGGTGTCCTTCTAAGAAGAAGACACTAGATATCTGTCTCTCCATGCACGCATACAGAGGAAAGGCCAAGCAAGGACACAGCAAGACAGAGGCTTGCAAACCAAGGAGACAAGCCTACTAGAAAACAATCCTGTTGGCACCTTGATCTTGGACTTTCAGCATCTGGAATTGCAGGAAAATATATTTCTGTTGTTTAAGCCATCCAGTCTATGATATTTTATCATGACAGCCCCAGTTGACTAATAAAATGGCTGAGGGCAGATTTCAGCTTACTGAAATTTGTTGTTCTTTGACTAGCACCAATTTAAATACTACTACTAATAATAATGATGATAATATTTTGCATTTAATATCTTTAGATATAGAACTTCATTACAAATTTTATTTTTGAAAAGACTTCAGCTTCTTTCTTGCCAAGCTCTATTAGAAATTTGAATTTGCAGTGTCTAAATGCAAATTGCTACACTTACTTTGCAAGGGAGAAAAAAATATTATAGACCCTATATTTACTTTGCCTTTTTATCTGTTGCATGTCAATGAAAAAACAATAAAAGTTTTGAATATTGGAAAAAATATTTTAAAATGAATAGAGGAGAGAGAGAGAGAGAGAGAGAGACTAATGTGACTCTTCAGAAAATGTCAATTATTCAGAGAAAGCCTCATAGAAATGGTAGGTATTCAGCTAACTCTATCAAAGTATCCTCATACTTTGGGCAAATTGGGATGATTAATTCACAGTCACCCTTAGGCATAATGTTTACCCAAGAAAAATAAAGAATTATCTTTACTCATTGGAAGTTTTAATATAAACAAAATCTAACAATTGATACAGTTAGAATACAAAGATATCTTTTATACATATGCATAAGCTTTAAAAATTACATTTTAGATCTATTGGATTGCAATCACATAATAACAGAATTTAGACCACTAACATGGAAATCCTTTACATAGGGGCAATCTAGAACTGTCAAAACCATAGATACAGTACAATGTGATTAAAAAAACTATCTTGGATTTAGATCATTTTAAGTGCTTTTTTAAAGAACTTGTACCTGAGTTTGATTACACTGAACTTTCTCAAGGCATATACTGCTATGACTGTAAAGAGGCCTGTCCCTCTAGATTTTACACACATATTATTAAGAAGAAATGAATACATGTACTGTGTAATGCTTAGGATTTCCACTAGAAAAAGCCTTGATACATTTAAGGCATTAGATTAAGAACTAAGTTATGAATGTTTCATGATCAAGAGAGATGTATGCTCTTTTCCTATGTCCTTCATGTTGAACTATGATCAGACAAAGAAATCTGAATTGGAATATGAAGCTAGCCAACATAAATGTGAAATTATTTGTGACAATGCTATAATAAATGTAATCTTATAGCAGATAACCCTCTGTTGATAGCTGATATCCTGTGAGAGCACATCCCCACTATTTTCAAGAGCTGTATGTCTCAAGTTTCAAGATATGCAGCAATTAAATTGATCAACAATTATGTGCACATATGGAAATAAAACTGAATGGAAATCAAGTAGGTAGGAGAGGAGAGGAGATGGGTAAATTCACACCTAACAGGTACAATGAACACTATTTGGGTGAAGGGCACACTTACAACTTTGACTCAAACTGTACAAAAGCAAATTACATAACCAATAATATTCTGAAATAAATTTAAAAAAAGAAAATTTAAGAAAAACTTATGGGAGGTGAGAGTATATAGTTCAGAAAAAATGCCAATAAGGAGAAGGTTTTTCAGGAATCAGATATACTGATTCCTGGCAGAGCGAACGTTCTTCCTAGAGTTGAAAGTTTAGTTGTCCTTAAATTAGATGATAAAACCAACAATATTCTCATTATGTTTTACAATAATGGGGTGACTCATAGCTTAGAGAAAAATTAAAATCAGAAGTGATGTTGATAATTTGGACTACCTAAAGAAATATAAGTATGATAAAATCTGTGAGGGTAATTCTACAATTACAAGTAGAAGTTGGACAATTAATTCACATAAATGGAATGCAGTGGACTTTGTGTAACTATACAAAAACATGCATCAGAACTTAGGTAGGAAAATACGATACTAATCATTTTATTGAAAACAGTGTAGGGAACTTTTGATTATTATTTTTCTTCTAATCTGTGTTGACCTATCTAACAAGAAGACCATATTTTTAGTTACTGTAGTTTCAGCATAAAAATACAGAGACAAGGTTTATTATTAAAAAAAAAAACCCTCACTTAAGCTTCCAAAGTAAAAATATTAAAGTAAACATTTAAAATTTTTTAAAATCTGTTTTTCTCAAAAATAAAATATAAAATGAAAAAATTATTAACATTTTGTAATATAGACAGGAATACTATAGGTGTTTGTTCCACTTCACTAAATATTTATTTTGAAAAATGGACTGTAAACAAGGCAGTAGGCATTTTCACATGTAGAGAAGAAGGAACATGTTAAAACAACCTTTGAGCTGCCTTCATATACACCACATAATAGCATCTTTAAGATATTTAATTATGATGGTTAATAGAATTATTTTAATGTTTTAAATGTCTGCCTATATTTCCACTTATTCTCAATATAATTGTTCATGATTACTTACTTCTTATTTCCTTTTTCTTCCTTATTCCACTTTTCTTTCTTTTTTTCCAGATGCAGAGTGACTCTATACTCCATTCTGTAAAGACTTGATAGGTTAAGGAAACAGCATTGAGCTTCCATCATATCATCTTGAAAACCATGTTATTGGAAACTGAAAATGTTTAATAACGTATATTTCATCTCTAAAATATTCAACAAAAGTCTAAATAAGCTCGCCCCAGGTAAAGCATGCCAAAAGAGTGTTTATAATTAGCTGAGCAGCAATGCATTCAGACATATCTAAGAGTCTGTATTTCACAATTTATGCTACAACAGCTACAGGTTAAAAACTGCTTTTGTATCCAATTTAAAAACATGAATGTTCTTCTTTCTACCCTAGAGCTTAAAGACAATTTACAGAAGTAGGCCAGTATGAAGTATTGCCACAATAAACTGTTGTTTTACGTCCCCTTTGTAGCAAAAATTAGGAAAAAACTGCAATGCTTCTGAGTCATAAAATATGTTAGCAATAAAACAAATACAAGCTATCAGGTTTATTTAATTCCTACTGTTGCCACCATTATTCAGATACCTCTTTAAAGTCTTTCATATATTTGAAAGAAATTTATTTTGAAAAAAATGTCAAATTTGGAATAGCAGATTTTTTTCCAAAATGCTCAGTGTTGAACAAAACCATCCTTCATAAAACAAAATATAAGGAAGTTCTTTTACTTGTTTCATACAGAAAATGTGACTTGAAAATAATTTTATTTCAAAAACATTAATCTCAATGGACATGCTGTGTCAATATATTTGGTATATTTTTAAAACAACAATTATTTTTATTTGACATCATCAGATCATGATGGATTATATACGGTAAATCTATGTTAAGTAATGAAATATATTGAAACAAAATGATCATTACGCTTTTCTCAATTCAAGATGCACAGTTGTTGAAACACCAAAAGCTAAAACTTACTTATTATCTTTTTATTCTAATATATACTTTTCCTATTTTGAACACTAATATTTAAAATAAATATATTATAGGTAAACAAAGATGTTTTCAGTTGTTTTAAATTCGGAGTTGTAATTAGCGATAATGACACTAAAAAATAAATAAAAACTAAAAGAGTAACTATCTTATAAATTTAAGCAATTGCTTTAATATTATTAAAATTATATTCAAATGGTTCCTCAAAAGGCAAATTAATATTCTATCTACTTGTTTCTAATTATCAAATAAATCAATGTATATAATTTACCAACAAATATCCAGAGAATATATAGAAACTTTATATTACATATCACTTGCTGTTCTTTAAAGGAGGAATTATCCCCAAATAAATGACACTCTATATTGACTTTATTTTGCATATTTGTGGCATCAGAAATTATTTCTGAATTTTTCTGGAGAATTAAATAATATGATAGAAGTTCTCAAGTCTATCACCTGGAATCAAGGTGGAGAGCACACACTGTAAAGGAGCTCACAACTGTCTCCACAGGTATGAAGAATGACCCATTGGAATAGGATAAGACTTCACCAGATAAAAAGGAGGAAGGAAGGCTGACAGGCTTACAGTAAATCTGGATTTCCCAGAAGTTCTCAAATCCATCAATAAAAGTCAAGACAGAGTATACACAGTATACACACTCATAAGTAAGATTTCTTTTCCTGCAATGAGTCAAGAGAGAACCAGTGGACTATCGATATGACACATTTCTCAGGCTTTATGATTCCATAATTCAAGGGCACCTGGGACATGCATTATTGCTACCTCAGTGTCACTAACTGCCTTGAATACATCAGGACTAACCTCAGCATGCCCCTTATCCCCATTTGAGTCATCTATCACAAGAATCTCCGGAGTCCTTTGTCACCTCTAAGATCCCACAATATCATCCACATTCAGTGTTCTACAGTCTCTGTTTCAGCAGTTCTCATTCTTTTTTTTTGTCTCAAGACACCTTTACATGCTTACTTTTAAGAACTTTTCTTCATTCACTGTCGGGACTACTTCTACAAACATAAATTTTCCTTCATTGACTATTTCGTTACCCTAATGCACAGTACATGCAAGAAAAAGTGAAATGCATGTTTATTTCCCTATATTTACCAGTTGTCAAAATAATTAATTGATTGCCTTTAGTTTCTCCAAAGGGGGTCAATAAATTTTCTTTTCAAATAATATTTAGAATTCATGGATTTCATATATTTGACATACTCCAATCCATTGCTCTTGGAGTTCGTTTTGATCCTCAAATTGCTTCATCTGTGTCCAGTGAGAAACTCTTTAAATGAGCTTCTCAGTCCTATGATCATGATCCTAGTAGGTATAAATTATTTTTATACTTTCTCAACTGGAATCAGCCACTTCTCCGTGAAGATCTGATTAATCTCAATGAGAAGTGTCAATCAAAAGGATTGTCAATCAAAGGGACATTCTGGATACAAGGGATATTCCTAATGATTGGAGTGGTCATTATTTCTAGGCCTATTCAATGGCCAGAGCTAGGAAATACATACATACATACATATGTACATATGTGTTTGTGTATGTGTATGATTATTACATTTTTAATTTTTTATTTTGTTTTCTAATAAAATGTAACACATAGTGTGTGTGTATATATATATATATACACACACAAAAACACAGAATACTATATGTCTCATAAATGTAGAAGAATTTTCACACACTAAACACATCCGTGAGCCAATACCCAGATCAAGAAACTGAACTTTATCATCTTGCCATAAGCCCCCTTTTGCTCTCTGTCAATTCCAACCCACACTAAATGATAACTATTTTGATTCTAATAGAAAGGTTAGTTTTGTCTATTTCCATCCATTATAAACATGGATGTATACAGTATTTACTATTTATCTTATAGCTCCTTTATCTCTACAGTATATGTGCAAGATTAGATCAATTATGTTGTTTGTTGTTCAGATATAACATATATTTGCTGAATTTCTGTTTGTTTGCTCTAGCAGTTTTTGATAGAGAAGTGTGTTAAAGTAGGACATGCCAACAGCTATTTTAGCTATAAATATTTAAAATTGCATCTAATTAATTTAAAAATTTATAATTATATTATATCATATTATTACATTAAAATATGCATATATTCTATATTTACATATTATATATTTTTGTGTATATTATTATACAGCCATTCACCCATAGTGACATTTTGGTCAATGACAGACCATATATATGATGGTGGTCGCATAAGATGGAGCCAAAAAATTCCTATTGCCTAGTGACATTGTGGCTATTGTAACGTCATAGCGCAGCACATTACTCACATGTTTGTGGCTATGAGTGTGCAAATAAACCTACTTTATCATTCTTATATGACTGTCCTGCCAGTCATATAAAAGTGTATGGTAACACTCTGGCACTTTACATTCACCCACCACTCAATCACCGACTTACCCAGAACCGCCCTGACAGCTCCATTCATGGTAAGTGCTCATACAGTTGTACAGTTTTCTGTGTTTCATACGGTACTTTTACTGTGCCTTTTCTGTCTTTATACATGTTTAGAACCACAAGTACCATTTTGCTGCCATTGCCCACATTATTCAGTGCAATAACATGTTGAGCAGGTACAGCCTTGGAGCCACATGTGGCCTTTAGGATCTTGAGTGTGGCCTTCCAAATTTTTTGAACAAATAAACAAATTTTGAACAAGAATTTGTTCTGTGAAATTTGGATTTGGTAGAGGGGCCATTCTTGGGGATCTGGAGGTCTACATGTGGCTTTGAGGCTGCAGGTTCCCCATCCCTGGTAGGCTTGTGTAAGTAAATACACTCTATGATGTTTGCACAGTGAGGAAAGTGCCTAAGGATACATTTCTAAGAACACATTTCTGGCGTTAAGCAACTCATTACTATTTTAATTCTGATAATTGTGCACCTTTTATTGCAAAAGCCACTGAACAATAATAGGCTAATAGTCAAGGGAGTTGATGAATCATTGACAATCCTAGTATCCACAGGAACCAGATAATGTTGAGTATTGGAGCACTCTGCTTAAAAATCGGTTCATCAGGATTTCTGACACTACCTCCCTCAGCTACTTCAGTCCACACACCAAGTAAGGCAGTATGATAATAAATGCACCCAGTCCCAGGAAGAGATCGTATCCACTTGTACATTCTCTAGACAGTGATCATGATGAAAAGACTAAGAGTAATATAAATTTATTTTGAAAATTTGAAATTCTTTCCTGACTGTTGCTGGGCGTGATGTTTCTTTTTCCCCCCAACAGCATTCCCAGGCCAGTCTGACTGGTACCACCCCAGAGTGGCTACTCAGCCAAAAGAGACTTAGCAAGTTGTACTAGTTTCCCATTGCTCCCCTAACAAATTACCACAAACTTAATACCTTAAAATAAAGCCATGTTTTTGTCTCATATGTCCGAAAGTCTGAAGTCTAAATGGGTCTCATAGGCTCAAATCATGATGTCGGCAAAAATGTGCTCCTTTGTGGAGTTATTAAGGGAAAAGCCATTTATTTGCCTTTTCCGGATTCTACAGTTGCCTGCATTCTTTGGCTCATGATTCTTTTCTCCATCTTCAAAATCAGCAGTATCACATCTTGAAACCTGTCTCAGACTCTGACTTTCTTGCCTCCCTCTTTCCGTTGTAAAGATCCATTTGATTACGTGGGACCCATCTACATTATCCAGTATAAGCTTCTCATCTCAAGATGCTTAAGTTAACCACATCTGTAAAGTCCCCTTTCCCCTTTTGCCCTGTAAGATAATGTATGCACAAACTCTGGTGATTAGAATGCAGACATCTTGGAGTGTGGGGATGTAGGGCAATATTCTGCCTACCAAAAGGATTAAAGCAATTCTGGTTTGTTTAGCTAAATAGAATTTCTGGTTAAATTTACATGGTCCTAGATCAGAGGCCAGAAAATTTTTCTGTAAAGTGCCCAGTAGCATTAGAAATATTCAAAATTATATGTATTCTAAACATATACAATATTCAACTTTAAAAATACAAATAAAAATGAGATAACATTTTTGCACTAACATTGAACATTTAAATACATAGGTAGATATTCATATTGAAATACTTGGTTTTACATTTATATTCATCACCCTCATCCATTCTTGATGGATGTGTTGTTGCACAATATTTATTACTGGAAATAAAGCCATGCATTTTCATAGTTTTAAAGCATTAATACTCTTATAGTCAGTTATTATCATTCTTATCATAGAATACTTATAAATGGAATAAATTAGGAAATATTAATTATCTAATGTAACTTCTAAGAGAATGATATAATATAGAATTTTCATCATGCACAAATGTTCTAAAAAGTTTTCATAAAAAATAAATTTTGGAAAATGTTTACAATAAAATTTTGTGTGGTAGCAGCACAAGTTATTTTAATTATTTTTCTACATCTATGTATTTTTCTAAATTTTCTATAAAGATTATTAAAATAAAAATAACTCATGCTATTTAAAAATTATATTCTTATTCATGGTTCATTCTTTGTGTTACCAATTTACTAAAATCAAATTTAGTACATTTACATGGGAAATATTGCACAGGGACTAGTATTTTCTAATAACTGATTTAATACAAAGACATTTATCTTGAATTAAATTACACTGATATATATATATATATAAGTAGATGCTATTTTACCTTTATTTTTACTTCATCTTCTCCCCTGAATACTATTTCTACTACTTTATATTGGATTTGCACCTTAGAAGTCATCTTAAGATGTTAAATATGGCTGACCTCGCTCATAAGGAGAAAGCTGGAGCTAAAATTTCAGCAAAGGGAAAGAAACTGGTGAGTGGATAAAAAACTCGTAATATTGTCCACAGTGTGGCTGGGGTTGGAGAAGCCAGATAATTTAGATGCCGTCATGTTTAATAACATAATATTAAAGAATGATATATAATCTCAGGTGAAAGCATTTTTTGAAATATGTACCATTTCCATACATTTTTTTCCATTTCTAGTGCTGTCCAGCTAGCCTAAATCATGATAAATTCTTTCTGGACTCCTACCTAGTTGTATTAGTACTATAAACCTATAATCCATTCTATACACAGCAGCCACAGAAAGATTTTTAAAACCTAAATAATAGTATATCCCCTCTCCAACACCACCCCGGCTTAACATCGTCTCATGGCTTCCCATTAAATCTATAAAAGTTTAATATTTTTTTTAATATTTCAAAGCATGTTTTCTTTATTATCTCTTTTGATTTTCACATCATGCTTATGACCTAGCTCAGCAAAATGTTATTATTTCTACTTTAACTTGGAAAATTAAAGCATAAGGAGGTCATAAATTGCTCAAGGTCATACAGAAATCCCATGACAGAGAAACACTAAGAGAGAGAACAGTGCTATGGCTGTTCTATCTGATATATAAGGGTTTGAATCTCAGATCCTCCAATTAAAAACTGTGCTTTCAGGGAAAGATCTATAACTCCAAATTTAGAATAATACTCTGAAGAGTTTCATATCCTTTGTCATGGCTCAAAGACCCTATATTAATGTCTCTTAATATTGGTTATACATTAGAATTTTCTAGAGAGCATTTTAAAAACCATAATACTCAGGTCACATCCTCAAATATTCGTGTTTAACGTCTTTGAAATCAGACTCAGGTATTAACATTTAAAATAGTGTTCCAGGTAATTGTATTGTGCACCATGTTGAAGAAGCTCTTCCCTCCATAATTTCTCCCAACCACTTCTTCAGTCTCATGTACTGCCTGGTTGCTTTCTTGTTCACTTATCTCCAACACAATGGCTTTCTTTCTGTAGCTCATGCCTGACTTAGGGCATTGGTACTTGCTGTTCCTTCTGCTGAAAATACTCTTCACCAACATTTCCATAGGGCTTCTTGCCAATTAGATATTAGCTCAAGTGTCACCTCTTCAAAAATGGGTGACATTACCTCCAATAAATACCACCTTCCCTGTTCCCTCATCTATGATACCAGTCATTGCCTATCATACCCAGGGGATGTTTTAAAAAGAGTAACAGAGAGCTCATCTGCCATGTTTACTTCTGTAGTCACAGTTCCTTGAGCAGTCTCCCACACACATAGGTGTCAGTCAATACTTATTTCAAAAGAGTGAAAGAAGGAATGAACCAAGAGTAACAGAATTTAGACAAAATGAAATTATCTCATCTGGGATACATAACATGGAAAAATTCACTGAGGTGGTAATAACAGTAAATATAATAACTGTGGAAGATTTTATTTCCAAAGAGGGTGGTAACAAAAACTCCCTTCCACCATGCTCTTCTGCAGTGTGACCTTGACACTCCCACATCAAAAACTAGAATCTATTTCTCAACCCACTGATTCTGGTTCAACTGAGTGACTGCTGTGCAAGGCACAAGCTTAGTTCTTAACCCAAGCTGAAAGATTCTGCTTTCTGCCTCTTGAAAGCTAATGACCAGGCAAGAAGTAAGACTACCCTGGGACCACCAGCCTAAGAGTAAAAGCTGCATTGAAATGCCCAAAGAGTGAGGTACTACATAGAAAGAGGGAGAAAAAGATTAAAGAGCACCAGGATGCCAGATATGTGACTGAAGAAGGCAATTCAGGGGCTTCTCTGGCCCCAGCTGCCCCAGCTGATGCCATGTATTTTAGAGTCATCCCACCCAGCTGACTCTTTTCCAAATTCATAACACACAAAATCATGAAAAATATAAATGTTTGTTTTAAGCTGCTAAATTTTATAAAAAAGAGTTTTTTGAGAGTATTGTTATATAATAACTGATAAACAAAACATTAACTAAAATCATTGTGCTAAGTCTTTTATATGGATTACATCATTTATTCTTTTCAACTGTCTTAAGAGTTAGGTACTATAATTTCCCCTTATTACACAAGAGTGAAAACTCAGGACTTGAATTTGGGGAGGCTGACTCCCTATCATGCTCTTAACTCTGCCATTTACAAAGCAGCTGCTAATGAAACATGGGCAAGAAAATGTCTAGTAATAGTGCCAATGTGTTTGGATGATTTATTTGACATTTATCTCCAAATTTCAATAAGTGTTGAAACCACACAAGCAGCTAATGTACTTCTATAGCTCTTCAACAAAGCAAAAGGAAAGTAATGTAAAAAAGTAAGGAGAAACGTGAAGGGGAATGGAAAATGAGGGGTAAGTGGCTTTTATTGTCCATCTTGCAAAACAACAGCCATTTATTAGGGACACTTACAATGTTGTTTGAAGAAAGAAGGGAAATATATTTTGTTTGATTACTTTATTGTAGGAAGAGAGCTACATTAGTCTTTGTACTGGGCCTATTTTTACCTGTTTTTCTCCTGCTTTCAACAGATCTTACCATATAGAATTCTACTTCAAAATGTATTTGAACTGCTTATAAAATCTCTTTCTTAACCTCAAATTCTGCATATTCTTAAAATATCAATGTTATATTCTAGTTGTCCTCTACTAAGATTCTTGTCTAGAAAAATGTTAATAGTAACAATAATAATAGTAGTAAAATTTAAATAGAATTGACAGCAAGCATAAAATAACTCTGAAAAGATATAGTGAATTTGGAACTTTTAGTGCACTCTTATTTTTCTAGGTAATATTCTTTGCTTCCTATAGTTTTCTTTGTATAAATAAATTATAGCTCTAGTATAAATTAGTTTATTTGATTGCACTGAAATATAAAAGCATGTTTAAATTGAACTAGCAAGAAGGTACTTAATATAATAGTTTTTAGGCTAGTCATTCAATTTCTGAATTGTATAATACTAATAGAAACTATATTTTGATGAGTCTCTGTTATCTTTCACCTGCCTTCAGTTGCTGTTGGTGTTGTTGCTGTTTTATTGGAGAAAAAAAGTAGAAGGATAACACAAACTCCAAGGGTAAAGGATAAGAGTCTTAGGAGTCTCAAAAATCTTTTCACGATATAATTTAAGCTAAAGGTACAAAATTTAATTTTGTATCTATTATAGATATTTATATATTTAATATAAGATTATAAAATTCCTCTTGGATCTATGTAAAACTACAGGTATCTATAGTAATGTATTTTTGAGTAATATCGAAGAAAAAATTCACTGGGAAAAATTAAACAGGCAAGGAAGATTTTATGCAAGACTGTTGCAGTAGGGAAGACAGAGTGACCTCAACTCCACTGAAAAAAGACCTGGAGAGATTTGCGTGGGATTGGGAAGAATCTTAGGCCTCCTGCATGTGCTGATCGGCCTTACTCAAAGAAAAAATACAGTTTTTTCTCATGTTTTTTGTAATAGAACATATTTTTACAACTCGAAACAAGGTGCCTGCAGAAATTAGGCTTCTACCCTCCCACGCAGACCAGGAGATAGGTGTGCTATCATCCATGATGATTGCATTTCAAAGGGATAAGTCCCAGGTCTTTCTGAAAGATACTATGTCATAAAACTGGCAAGAGACTTTTAAGATTTATGTACATTTCAAAAAAGGGCTGAGAAAGAATGGGCTATTACAACTTTTCTTAACTAAATGCTCTATTCTAAGAAAAGGAGGTTAGGGGACCGTAGTCAAGAAAAAAAATCTGTCTTAAGTTTAATCAAGCTGAGGGGAATATTGTGGTCATCTTGATTAATGATATATTTATTTATAATCTTTGTAATAGACAAAACTGAAGTGTCCATTGTTTTTTTTTATGTAGTAAAGAAAATATCTCTGTTTTTGTGCTGTATGTGTTAAATGAGGAAATTATAAAAAGTGGCGGGGGGCGTTCATCAAACTAAAGAGTTTGCAGCTGTAACCTGGCTGGCGTGAATTTAATTAAAGTCCATGTGTATTTGGAATACAAGCCCATTAAAAACTGCTGTAACAATGTTACAGATACTCTGAAAGAGTATCTCCTTTAAGAGCAATTAAACTCCATATTTCTTGGTCAGTGAGCTGATGCATCAGAATACAGAAATTTTAAAGCCTTTTTATTGTAATTGAAAGTACGTTTAAAGCCAACCCATAATGACTATGGTTTTCCTTTTGGATTTCTTGAAGGGCTGTGAAAAGGGAAATTCTTAATGTCATGGGCTCTTAAGAGCCTCTCCAGCTTTATTCTATGTACTTATAACTCTGAATAAAGCATTTATTCTTAATGACTAATTAGGTCTGTTATACTTATTCCATGGGGAGATTAAGGGACAAGCCATTAGTTTAATCACTACTAAACCCTTTAATAGACCTATAAACAAAATTTAATATTAAATGTGTTCTCTGTTCTATCCACTTGAAGAAAAATGTACTAAGAGACAGAGACTTGGGTAAAAAAAATGCACAGAAAATATGTGGCAGAAAAAAATTCAAAATTACAGAGTATTTAAAAATCTGAACTTAATAAAGAAAGAGTCATTAATAAAGAGGATTCCAGAATTATTTCAATGCATGGGGTTTTTATTGCACAGAATAATTGTTAAAATTTAGAAATACTTATAAATTTTCATTTCTATCCACCTACTCACTTTCTAACACACCCTGGAATCTTATTTGACACACCCATTTCTTATTTGAAAAATTTTGATTCACTTTTGATGTCATCTAAAATGGGATGATTTTTTAAAAAGAAATTTTCAAATAATTTTTCCATTGGTTTATCCCTCCTTTCTTTAACAGATTTGTATAATCACTTTATTTAATATTCCAACTTTTCCATCTATACAATGTTTATTGTGTTATGAATATACTAGATACTTTAAGAGGTATTATTTTATCATTTTTAAAAACAAGATATTGAAGACAAAAAATTTAGTGTAATTGTCACCTCAACATTTACTCTTTGTGTGACCTTTGTAAATTCATTCATTCTCTGAGAAAATAAATTTCTTCATCTATAAAATGTGAAAGCATTAGCAACTACCTAATATAGCTGAGTAAGTATAATAGTCCACAATGCATGTGAAATACTTGTTACAGGTTCTGGAATGTACTTACCACTCAAAAAATAGCTATTATCACAACTGAAAATATGAATAGTATTTAAAATAGAGTAACTGGGTTTCAACTGATTTTTATGTCATTTTATTAAATCATATGTACCATTTTGTCAAACTATCTTCTATATTTGTTGGCATTCTCAACAATATGTCTCTCTTAGAAATTAGAAGGCTTTTTAAAAGTAAGTAGGCATTATAAGACATTCCAAATAATACATCTTCTTATTTATTATTTGTCTGTTCAAGTTTTTCACTTCTTCATGATTTGGTCTTGGTAAGTTTTGTTTCTAGTAATTTATTCATTTTTTCTAGGTTATTCAATTTTATGGTCTGTAATTATTCACAGTAGTATCTTCTGATATTTTTTTATTTCTGTGATATCAGTTGTTATGTTTCCTATTTCATTTCTAGTTTTATTTATTTGAGCCCTTTCTCTGTTTTATTTTTAGTAAGTATAGCTAAGGTTTTGGCAATTTTGTTTATTTTTTCAAAAAAAAACACCTTTTAATTTCATTGATTTTTTTCTATTGTTTTTCTATTCTGTGTTTTGTTTATTTCTTCTCAAATTTTTGTTATTTACTTCCTCTACTAACTGGGTTTAGTTTGTTTTTTTCCTAATTGCTTGAGATGTAAAGTTAGATTATTTATTTGAGATCTTTCTGTTTTTGAAGGTAGACATTTATCACTATAAACTTCCCACTAAGTGCAGCTTTTGCTGCACTGCATAAGTTTTAGTATGTTGTATTTTCATTTTTGATTTTTTTGCAGTATTTTTTATTTCTCTATTTCTTCTTTGATTTAATAGTTGTCCAAGATTATGTTGTTTGTTTTCCACATACATTGTGAATTTTCCAGTTTTCCTTCTATTATTTGTATTTATTTTCATTCCATTGTGGACACAAAATAATACCTAGTGATAGGGATGGAGAAAGATGGCAAAATATGACTATCCTGTGATTGCCCCCCTATAGAAACATCAATTTAAACAACTATCCACACAGGAAAATACCTCTGAAGAGCTAAGGAAACTAGGCAAGAGATTACAGTACCTGATTTTAGATTAATAATAAGAAAAAGATATTTTGAAGAAGTCAGGAAGAACAGTCTCACAATGCCTATCCTATTCTTCCCCAACCCCGGGCAGTGCAGCACAAAGACACCATCCTCTTGGGAGAGAGAAAAAGAGATATCCATGGGGCTTTGCTTTGGAACCCTGCACCAGGCCCATCAGTGTAAAATACGTCACTGGGTAGAACCCCATAGTCCCTGATTCCAGGTCAGTGCCCATGCATAGAGCCTCTAGACATGTCTCAGCACCATGTGAGGATCTGACATCCCAGCAGAAGGGACTTAAGTTCCAGTGCACATCACTGCTGGCTGACTAAAGTAGTCTTGGACCTTCAATAAACCTCAGCAGCAGGCAGACCATAGTATTTGTGGGCTTTGTGTGTGTTCCAGTGCAGCACTGATCTCAAAGGCTGTGGGCTTCACGTGTGACCCAGAACAGTGTCAGTTTAGGTGACCACAAGATTGCCTGTATCATTGCTTCCACAAGCCCAGGCAGGGCAGGAGGTTGAGAGATACTGTCTGCTTGTGGAAAGGAGAGGAAAGTGAGCGTGAGATTTACCTTGGAACCCAGTATTGGACCCGCAATAGTAAAACCCAGCATTGGGCAGAATACCACATCCCCTGATTTCAGGCTGATGCCCATGGACAGAGCTTCTAGAGTCACCCAGGCACCCGATAGGAACCTGCTGCCTGAGTGGGATGAACTTGTGTTCTGGTCTGCAAGACTTCCAGCTGACTATAGTGGTTTGGGGCCCTTAAGAAAACCTCAGTAGTAGACATATTGCAGCAAACATGGGCCTTAATGACCATGGGCCTTGCGTGCAGCCCAGTGTTGTATTGGTATCAGTGGCCATGGGCTTCAAGTGCAGCCCAGCATGGTGCCAGGCTTTGTAGCCATGGGATTGTCCACAACACCCTTCCTCCAACTTCAGGCAGGTCAGTGCGAAGAGAGATACTGTACAGTTGTAGGAAAGAGAGGGAAGCAAGCTATGAAATTTACTTTAGAGCCCAGTACCAGGCCCACCACAGAAAAACCCCACACTTTGTTTGGATCCCTGATCAGCTTTACCATATATCTTTCATACCTTCCTTGGGGCTTCCAGTCTGGGAACTTGAAGCCTGTGTGAAACTCACAGCAAACCTGGACTTAGAGTCTCCTCTGGTGCTGAAACAGCTGCAATGATCATAGGCTTATGAAACTCAATAGTCAGTCTCCTTTGAATTTCTGGAAGGCTCTCTGAAGAAGGACGGGTACATACAAGGCCAGACTTCAAAGACTGCAATAAATTTCTAATTTTTAATGCTCAGATATTGATATATGTTCACAAGCATCAATAACTGTCAGGGCAATATGCCCTCGCCAAATAGACCAAATAAGATAACACTGACCAACTTTAGAGACATAGATATGTGTGATTTTTCAGACAAAGAATTCAAAATAACTCTTTTAAGCAAGCTCAACAAACTTCAAAAAACACAGAGAAACAATTTAAAATTTTTCATGGAAACCTAACAAAAATACTGCAATAATAATAATAATAAAAACCCAGAAATTCTGAAGCTGAAAAATAGAAGAAGGAAACTTAAACATGCAATAGATGGTCTCAACAACAAAATTGATCAAGAAGAAAGAATCAGTGAGCTTGAAGCCAGGCAATTTGAGAAGACATAGAAAAGAAAGCAACAAAAGCAAAACTAGACAAATGAGAGTACATCACACTAAAATGCTTCTGCACTGCAAAGAAAACAGTCAATAGAATGAAGAGGCAACCTATAGAATTCAAGAAAATATTTGTAAACCATATATCTGATAAGGGTTAATATGCAAAATATATAAGGAAGCCCTACAACTCAATAACAAAAAACAAATAACCCAATTAAAAAATTACAAAGGACTTGAGCAGACATTTCTCCAAAAAAGGCATACGAAGGCCACCAAGTATATGGAATGATGTTTGATATCACTAATCATTCAGGGAAATGCCTGAATGCAAATCAAAATCACAGAGATATTGATTCATACCAGGTAGGATGGTTATTATTAAAAAAAAAACTCAAAAGATAAGTGTTAGAAGGATGTGGAGAAATTAGAATCTTTCTAAACTGTTGATGGGAATGTAAATTCATGCAGCCACTGTGGAAAACTGTATGGAATTTCCTCAAAAACTTAAAAATGGACCTACTGTATGATCTAGCAATTTCAGTTTGGGGTATATATTCAAAAAATTAAAATTAGAATCTAGAAGAGAGATCTGTTCTTCCACATTAATTCTAGCACTAGTCACAATAACCAAGTTCTGAAAATGGCGCAAATGTACATCAAGAAATTAATGGATAAAGAAAATGTTGTATATATGTATAATGAAAAATAACCCAGCCTTAAAAGAAGAGGAGATCCTGCCATTTATGACAACATGGATGAACCTGGAAGACAGAATGCTAAGTGAAATAAACCAGTCATAGAAGGACTTATTTGCATGATTCCACTTATATGAGATACATGACATAAACTTATAGAAGCAGAGAATAGAACAATGAATATCAGAGGCCAGTGGGAGAAGGATATGGAAAGTTGTTGTTCAAATGGTATAAAGTTACAGTTATGCAAGATGAATTAGTTCTAGAGATCTGCTCTATAGCATAGTGCCTACAGTGAACCATGTGATATTATATACTTAAAAATTCAATAAGTCAATACATCACATGCTAAGTGTTCTTACCATCAATAAAAGGAAATACAAGAACATTTTTGGAGGTGATGAATATGTTTGTAATCTTGATTGTAGTGATAGTTTCATGCTTACATGCATATATCCAAATCAATTAAATTGTATACATTAAATATGTACAGTTTTTGGTATGAAAATTACATCTCATTAAAGCCTCTTCTTTAGTTAAAAGAAGAAATCACTATGGCAAAAAACAAAATGAAAAAAAATGTTAGATCATTTTAGCATTTGGGCAATTAGACAATTTTAATATAATAAGGAACTGAATTAAATATTTTTATAACTATCAAATCTTTATTTTTTATTATTTTTACTTTATCATGTATTTATTGTTATTTATAAATTAAAAATGTCAGGGAAAAATGAAATAGTACCTAACTCACTAATTTGCATTGATCATATATTTACAATTGTCATAAAACCCTCTTTCAACAATTTTCAGCTTTTTTCTCTTCATGTATAGAAAACTTATGCATTAATACACTAAAATAAGTATACTAATAATATATCGATAAATGCAATAAATACATTCAAAGTATATTGATGCATACAAATAACAAGTTTGAAAGTCTGAAATGAATTAAAAAGGTAGTGCAAAATAGCATTAGACTATGACTACTAAGGAGAGGTTGAATTCTAGACAAACCCATTATAACATTTAAATCCAAAGAATAATATCTTCTATGTTAGTCACATTGATAAGACAGTAAAGTTATTCCAGTATTATTATTATTTTCTGAAAATCTTTGAAATTTATTTCTTACGATTCAGTTCAAGGTGAATTTTATGAGCTGAATATGAAGTTTAATCTTAATACTGTAGTTACAGTTTTTCTTTGATTTAAACAGTATCTTCCAACTTAATCACCACCTTATTCAGCAAACTAAAATTGGTTGTATACTTTCCAAAAACTGAATCCACCTTCAAATGTTAAAGATTTTCCATAACAGAGAATGTTCAATAGAATGTGCCTCTGAGAACAATCCCAAAAAGGAAGGCCCAGAAATATTTTGAGCAACCTCAGCATACTTAGGATAAATGCATGGTCTTATGTTGTTATTATTCACTATTCTCTCTACTGTGTGGGTGTTTGATTATTTTCTGGGTAAAACTTATGCATCCTTCACAATCACTGTCAATAGAAAGACAAAGTTTTACAGCCTTAATTTACAGTTAATATTAACTTTTAAAGGATTTTTTAAACTTTGTAAATCCCTAGAAATTATTTTCTTGGCAACTTGCACATTTTAGAAACAAAGGAAAATGTTGTTTAAGAATAAATTTCATTTATTTTGAGTTCGAGGCGATAGTTTTTCTATTTGTTTGCTTATTTTTTGTTGTTAATCTTCCCATTAATTCTTAGGAAATTAATCCTCATTTTACCTGACCTTTTATTTTATGCTTTCAATCCATAAATATTTGTGCTATAATTTCTGATATTTTGAATTCTGTAAGGTGAATGAGATAGACATCATCTTGCTCCTTATTTAACCTCATATCCTAGTGTAGGAGAGAGACAAAATAATTAAACAATTTGTGGGATTGAGGAGTATTCTGAAAGAAATAAATATGCTTTATTAAAATGAATGTTATTATCCTAGAAATCCTAGTGATCAAAGAGGGAATTTATCTAATTCTTAGAGAACAGAAAGGGGCTAATCAAGCACTCCAGGCAATAGGAGTGGAATAATACTCTAGGATTTGAGAGACGAGTATGGATTTATCAAAGGGAGCTGGTGGATGGGAAATGAAATGAGGTGATCCCAGAGTACTGAGCAGAATCTAGACCATGCAGGGCAGGGCCTTGTAGGAAAGAAAAGAATCAAGATGATTCTTATGTTCTGTCTTATACAACTGTAAGTATGTTGATGGCTTTTAATGAGATTGCTAAAAAGTTGAAGAAACACATAGTGGGGAGAGGTAAAAATAATTTGTTTTGGATCTGTTAAATTTCAGAAATAATATCTGCTACATACACTACATATTTTCTACATGGAAATCTTATCAATTCTCCATGATTCAACTTTTAATTTCATGTATGACTCCAATTGACATCTTACGTGGCATTTCTTTGAAACAAACAACAACAAAAATCAGTAACTCATTTGTCTATAATAAATCCATGTGAGTCTCTTACTAACAGGTAAAATTGTAAATGTATCCCTTAAATATAATTAACATTAATTTATTCTTTAAATTTCAGCATAGTCCAGGAAAGGCAAAAGGAATTTACTTATTTAAAAAAAATGGAAAAAGAAGAAAGAAGAAAGGAACATAGGAAAAATTCTCTTTTGAAAAAAATGTTAAAATAAAAGTACCACTTTCTAAAATAATCAGAAAAAAAGGAAAGCAATTCATCAATTTATCATAGCATAGCTGGAATAAGTAGACCATGAGATATATTTCTGCTGTATTTATAAACTAATATTAGTATTATAAGCTTATAAAAATGTCCATTTGACCCAATAATTCAATTTCAAGGTATGTACACAAGAGAAATAAAAACATACATTCATGTAAAAGTGATAAATGAATATTGATAGCAGCATTATTAATAACTAAAAAGCAGAAAGAACTGAAATATGAATGGATAAACAAAATTTGTTATATCCATACAATAGAATATCATTCAACCATAAAAAGGAATGAAGAACTAATGCATGCTACAAGGATAAATCTTGAAAACATTATACTAAATGTAAAAATCCAGACACAAAAGGCCACAAATCACATAGTTCCCTGTAGATGAGATAACCCAAATGCGTAAATCTGCAGAGGTAAAATGTAAACTAGCAGTTTACTAAGCTGGGGGTAGGGAAACAAATGGAGATGGATTGCTAATTTGTACTGAGTTTTCTTTTGGGGTGATGAAAATGTTCCATAATTAGATTATAGCAGTGGTTGCATAACTCTGAGAATATACTAAAAACATCGAATTGTTCACTTTATATGGGAAAATTATGTAATATATTAATTATATATCAATGAAAGTCTTGAAGTCTTAAAGTTGAAAACCACAAAAGGGAAACAAAAGAACTCAAATAGACATTATTTTATACAATTATGTATAAATTTCTGTATTTAGGTGAAATGCTGGTTTCCTAAGAAAATGTGAACTTTCAGAATTAACTCTGGAAGGTTTAAGAAACCTGAAGAATCCAGTAATCTCTGAATAAAATAAGCATATCATCAAAAATTTTACCTTACTTAAATATGCTGTGCAAAACTTATTTCAAAGGCTAGTTTCTACAAATTTAAAGAACAAAAAATATGTATGCTATATAAATGTTCTACTATAGTAGGGGAAAAAGATAAACAAAATAGCAAAACAAAAAGATGGTGAATATAGAATAAACACACAAACTCACATATGACTGGTTATCAAAACTAAAGTATTACTAAATTTGATCTACCTGTGTATTAAGAATAATAATATACCATGATCAAGTAAGTTTTCCACTGGGAATGTAAAGATAGCTTCACAGTATATTTAACAAATTAATAAATTATATAGATTCATGCAAAGCAAGTTTATTATCTATATAATAACAGATGAAGCAATAGATAAATATAAATGCTATTTTTGGAAATATTTTCTAAATGGCTAACAAACCAAGCAATAGGTTTGTTACTGTGAATATATCTATGTTTATAGCTATGTATTAATTCAAATTAGCAGCCAGCATCATGCTCAATAAGGAAACACTGGACTCAGTCACAATAAAAACAAGAACAGTATAATGCCAGTGATTCTGTGTTATTTAACATGGTTCTTGACATTTCAATAAAGAATTGTAATGAGAGTATAAAACATAAGTTATAAGTGTTAGAAAAGAAGCAAAATTGGAGTAGTTACTAAAAGTACTGGCTCTGAAATCATATTTTTTATTATAACCCTAACTTCTGCTTTATCTCTTCAAATAAGGGTTGAAAACATATGACATTTAAGTTTCGAAAAATACATAAATATTTGCACATGCAGAGGGAATGGGATGAGAAGGATGTTAGAAAAATGTCAAGCTGATGTCTCAGTTTGTCTGGACAATGCCTGCTGCAGTTTTTCTCAATTTGTCTTCATCCCAGACGTATTTCCCTGTGATCTGACTGTTCTTGCTGCTTTAGACATTCATGCACCCGAAGTCAGCATGCAGTAGAATAATTGATATGTGTGTCTCCAAACATTTTTGACACTTTGTGTTCTTATCAATTAAAGACTTGAATATGCATCCTCATAAATGCGTATGCATTTAATTGAGAATTCTATCCATGTATTACTGCATTAAAATATTTGTATTTTATTTTAATTTGTGTTTGTTCTGTGTTGTGTTTTAGGTATCTCATTCATATCTCAAATATTTCTATATTAAACAACACAAAAATGAAAATTTCTCAAGGAAAGAAAAAGATTGAATAAATATTTTGAATAAATATTTAAGAGTTTACTAATGGCACAATAGCTATCTCTTTTCCAGAGAAACTATTTTAGTGAAATTAATGTGACCTAATCTGTTTCCTTTACCATTTTGTGATGCAGAGATTTAAAATTCTGTTCCCAAATTTGTTTAGTATGACACCAATTATCATAATTGGAAAGAAATAGCTCACATACACAGTTATACATTAAATAAGATCTTCATTTGCTGTTCTTAATAAAATATTTTTTTCTCAGTCTTTTCTACTTTGCCAAGAGTCATAAATATTTTACACCACTGACCACTCATCTCAAAATAAATAAATGGATCTTACTGACAAAAACTTTAGTATCAAGATAGCTTAATATGGCTGGCTTAGCATTAAGGAATGAAATTAGAAAACCTTGGGAATGCCAGAGATTATCAGCTTCACCAGTGATTGGACCCTGCCTGGGAATCATCTATTATAAATTTATAATGTCTAGAATAATGATGTTTATAAAGGAACTATTCTGTGACTAGTAAAAAATAGTAGAAAATATAAATTCCATGTGAGCGAAATATTTTGAGTACAAATATACTACTTAGAATTATCCTTGGCAATTAAAAAGAGTAACTGTCATGTTAAACTATTAAGCATTGTGTATTGGATTCTATATAAGAAAAATGCCATCTGATAATGTTAATGTCCAAAAAGCCAGATCACGGCTCTAGCTAAAACATATATACAATTAAAATGTGGGAACATAGAAATGAAACCCAAACATTAACATGCAATAAACACAAATCAAGTTGCAATTGCAATTTTTTTCTAGTAACAATATTATTATCCCGTTATTGAATTACTATCACTCTCATATTTTACTGGCTTGGATAGGTCACATACTTACAGCTGGTATTTATTACTTGGGGAAAGAGAAGCACTGATTTGTTAGGACTGTGATACAGCCTCTATCCCTTGGTTAGACTGTCTATACAGACAGAGAGTGTGAAAAGATGAATCCCAAAATAAAGCAATTGCAGAAAGAATGCACAATGAACATTCAGAAGAAAACAACAAATACAACAGAGAAGTAAGGAGAAAACTGCAGGAAGTCCCTTTACTGCCTTTTCTCATTTAAATATTTCTTTAAGTTCAATCTCCTTGCAAAAATACTCTAGTCTCTCAAATAGCCTTGCTATTTCTCTGCTTTTCTTCTAAGATGGTATCTGAGGGAAATTGTATGCAAATGTATATTGGCAGGAGATACTCTGGAGTCCTTGGTGATTTTTCTGTTGGATGCTTTTGTCTCTATCAGCTTACACACCTGCTCTCATCTCTTCTTTTTCATTCCAGAATCCCTTTACTATTCCCTAATATCACTTATAACTTCATCCACAGAGAAGCAAACTTTATGGTCTCAAGAAGTGGGGTGGAATGAGTGTCTTTTCTATTACACGGAAAAATCTATGTTATGAGTCCTCAGAAATACTAATGACAATATGATCATTAACATTTATAAGTAACTGTGTATTAGACATAGTTCTAAACACTTTTCAATTATTAACTCATGTAATTAAGTTAAGCACAATATTAAATTATGACTGCATACTTCATTCATTCCATAAAAAAAAAATGCTAGGTTATTCTCTGGTGGAAGCATTCTTCAGGTCAAATAGGATGAAAATCCTATAATCAGAAAGATCAAAGTGAATGTCAAATTAATGATTTCCTCAGAGTTTCTCCTTTACTTCTCCTTCTGTGTAGACATATAACCACATAGTTGTTTTGGTTACAAAGTATTGACAGAGACATTAATAACATACATTGAATAAAGTAAAATCATGTAAATCATCTCTGCTTTGCTTAGCCCTCTTCTTAGGAACAAAGAACATGGCCTCAAGTGGGAGAAAAAGAGAGAGAGAAACCTGGAAAAGCAGGTAGACAAAAGTCGAAAGATATAACAGGAAGATATAACAGTAATAACATACCTAATTCTGTCATGTCAAAACAGAATTGTGGATTTCATTTGTTCTTGTTCCTTTTCCTCAGCGTTATCTCCCAGATACACAACATAAACCCTACTGTTCTCTTGTCCCAGAGAAAAGATATAAGAGAGGATTTTGAAAAGAAGGGAGTATAAAAGGGAAAGAAAAGAGTTGCCAGCCTAGGTAAATGAGATGGAAAACCAGCTTACATGGATTTCCTGATTCACCATATGATATAAGAGATTAAAAGGACCATGTGTATAGACTTAACTGAGCTGAAGTTTCCTCTAATGGAGGCAGCTTTATGGAAAGATCAAGAAAAAGGAATGGAGTCTTGGTTTCTGGTTCTAACTGCTAATAGTTCTTTCTTTCTTTCTTTTTTTTCTCCATGGCAGCATCATATTTATTTGTGTTAAAATACTGACACTGCATTAGTTTTTCTACTTATTAAGTTTTTCATAATGTGTTTTTTCATAATGTATACTTTCCACATAATAGACAGTGATTATATCTTTTTTACAGAGTAGTGTCTTGATATTTTAAAGTACGAAATATTTCACACATGTAACAATATCTGAAACATATATGTAACATATAAAGAATACTGATAAAAATGAATATTTGTGCACTCATAACACACTTTATGGGTTAACACAAGTGATCAATCTTGCCAAAGATATTCGTTTGTGTTAAACTTTTTAAAGCAATAATTTCTGGCCTTTTTGATTATCTCTAGGTTTTGGGTTTATTTTTATTTCAAAATATTAATGTGTGCAAATGTTTTTGTTACATGGATACTTTTTATAATGCTTAAGCAGGGGCTTTTAGTGTTCCCATCACCTGAATAGTATTCCCTGTACCGAATAGGTAAGTGTTTACCCTTCCCTTTCCCCCCTTCTTGATTTCCAATCACCTTTACATCTCTCTTTGTGCCTATGTGTGCTCATTGATTAGCTTCCAATTATTAGGGAGTACATGCGTTGCTTGTTTTTCTGTTCCTGAGATACTTGACTTAGGGTAACGGTCTCCAATTCCACCCATGTTGCTGTGAAAGACACTATTTCATTCTTTTTTTTTTTATGGCTGAGTAATAGTCTATGGTATGTTTATACTACATTTTGTTAATCCACTTATGAATTGATGGGCACTTCAGTTGATCACACATCTTTAAGGAACACTTATACACTGTTGGTGGGACTACAAATTAGTGTAACCTCTATAGAAAACAGTATGGAGATTCCTCAAAGAAATAAATGTAGACTTATCATTTGACCCAACAATCCCACTACTGGGTATCCATCCAAAGGAAAAGAAGTCATTTTATCAAAAAGACATGTGCCCTTGAATATTTATCATAGCACAATTCACAATTGCTAGTACCTCTTTGAGTGTGGGCATTTCACTACTTCTTGAATCTTTATTTTCTTTTCATAATTTCTCAAATTTAAATATTAATCATAATCTCATACTTTCTTTTAAAATATAACATTTTTGTTTCTTACTTCAGACCTACGAAATAAAGCTGCCTAGAAAATGTATATTATACAGAAACCTCTTTATGTAATTTCAGTAATGAGCCAGTTTGGAAACCACTGGGCCAGATGAAGTCTTAATTCTATTCCAATATAAATGTTCAATTTCTTCTTTAAAAAATATAAATATAATTTACATAACATAAAATTCTCTGTTTAAAAATATACAATTTAGTAGATTTCAATATATTTACAAGGTAATCCAATCATTATTACTATCTAATTCCGGAATGTTTTTATCACCCCAAAGAGAAACTGTCTACCCATTAGCAATCACTTCCATTTCTTTCTTTGCCCCAAGCCCTTGGCAACCGCTAATCTATTTTGTGTCTGGTGCTTATAAATAGGATGGTACAATATATGTTCTTTTATTACTGGCTCTTTATACTCAGCATAAAATTGTCAAGATTCATTTAAGTTACAGCATGTATTAGTACTTCCTTCATTTCTATGACTCAGTAGTATTCCATTGCATGAGTATGCCACATTTGTTTATCCACTCTAATTCAAAGTACATTTGGGTCATTTCCACTTTTTGTTATTATGTATAGTGCATGTACAACACATTCTTGTACATATGTTTCACATTCTCTTAAGAATATACCTAGTAGTAGATTTGATGGGTCACATGAAAATTCCATGTTCAACTCTTTGAGAAATGAGCAAACCGTTTTTTCTAAGAGCTGTGACATTTTACATACCCACCTATAATGTATGAGGGTTCCAATTTCTTCGCAACTCTAATAATACCCGTTATTCTTAAAAATTATTGTTATAGGTGTGAAATGGTATTTCATTGTGGTGTTAATTTGTGTTTGATTAATGATGTTGAGCATCTTTTTATGTGCTTCTTGGCCATTTGTATGTCTTTCTTTGGAGAAATATCTATTTAGGCCCTTTGCTCATTTTCAATAAGGCCAATTGTCTTTTTCATTACCAAGCTCTAAGAATACATATTTTGGATACTAAAGCCTTATAATACATACAAGGATACAGCTTATCTTTTTACAAGACACTATAGCTTACACTGACTAAAATTCTGTAAGGTGTGTGACTATTCCACTAAGAAACAATTGCCTGGTCCCAGGTAAAAATTTACCGTATATCGTTTTTTAAGATCTTGGTAGTTTTAGTTTTTATATTTATATCTTTTATCTGTTTTGAAGAAATGTTGTTCATGATGTGAAGTAGCAGTTCAAATCCTTTCTTTTTCATGGGAATATCCTGTTGTCACATTACCATTTGTTGAAGAGATTACTTTTTCCTAATTGAATAGTCTTGGCAGTCTTGTTGAAAATTAATTGGCCATAAATGTTTAGGTTTATTTCTAGACTCTATATCCTATTCCACTGATCCATAAACATACCCTTATGTCAGTATTACACTTGCTTTGATTACTGTGGATTTGTCATCAGTTTTCAAATAAGTGTGAGTTCTCCAATTTTAATATTTTTCAAAATTGTTTAGATATGCTAGATCCCTTCCATTTTCATATGAATTTTAAGATCAGCTTGCCCATTTCCATTAGAAAAGGATTACATTCAATATGTAGATAGTTTTTAGGAGTTTTGCCATTTTAACAATAGTAAGTCTGTCAATCCATTAACATGGGATGAATTTGCATGTATTTATATCTTTTAAAATTTCTTTCAATAATTTTATAGTTTTCATTGTACTTTGCACTTCCTTTGATTAATTTATTCTAAGTATTTTATTCTTTTTGATGCTATCATTAATGGATGCTATTGTTAATTTCATTTTTGGATTGCTCATAGCTAGTGTATAGCAATACAATTGGTTTTTGTTTATCAATCTTATATCCTGTAAACTTTTTGAACTAATTTATTAGCTGTAATAATTCTTTTATAAATTCTTTAGGGTTTCCTATAAATAAAAAATTACATCTAGTTCATATTAATACCAACATAATTCAATTGAATACAAAATCTTTGTTCCTACATAGTCCGCAATTATGCTATTATTTTCACAAATTACATCAGTATACATTAGGTGTCCACCGACGTATATTTATAAAGATTGGTTTATGGGTTGCATTTTAAATCAGATTGGGAAAAGAAGGAGTTGCAAACAGAATATATGTTTACACTCTCTTTTAAATTTACCTATACAGTTAGATTCACAGGTGTTAATTCTTTATATGAATTTGAGTTACTGTCTAGTGTCCTTTCATTTTAGCCTGAAGGACATTCTTTAGTATTTCTTATAGGAAAAGTCTGCTAGCAACATTTCTCAATTCTCATCTAGGAGTGTCTTCATTTCTTTCATTTTTCTGAAGGGTAGGTTTGCCAGGTATAGAATTTTTTTTCCTCAGTTTAAATTTTATTTTTTCTTTCATCTCTGTCATCCTACTGTCTCTGGTTTTCATGGTTTCTGAGGAGTAATTAGTTCTTAATTTTATTGAATATCCAATGCATGGAATGACTCATTCTTTTCTAGCTGTTTTCAATATTCTCTATTTTTCTTTGTCTTTTGACAATTTGATTACAATGTATATAGGTTTAGATCTCTTTGAATTTATTCTACTTGAAATTAATTGTTATTATGAACATATACAGAATTTTTTCATCAAATTTGTGAGGGTTTTTGGCCATTGTTTTGTTGTGCTCCCCCAATGAATTCCCCATTTTAGTTATTTTTCTTTATAATCCCACAATTGGTTTTGGTTTTTATCTGCTTTTGGATATTCTGAATTTCAAAAAATATGAGGACATTCTCATTTTTTCTTTAGTCTTCAGATTTGATTTCCTTTAACTCTTACATAATATGAAAAATAGCTGACTTAAAGTTTTGCCCAGTAAGTTTAACATCTGAGTTTCCTCAGGAACTGTTTCTAGTGGTTGCTTCCCCCCAACACCTGAGCCCCCTGTATATTTATCTTTGTATGTCTTATATATAGCTTTATATATCTTATATTTTCTGTTAAAAATCAACATTAAATTAATATAATGTGACTACTCTGGGAATCAGATTTTACTCTCAAACCAGGGTTTATTATTGGTACCACTTTTTTATAGCTATTTGTTTAGTGACTTTTCCAAACTAATTCTGAAAAGTCTGCATTTTTCTGTCAGATATGGCCATTGAAGTCTGTTTTACTAAATTAGTAGTCAGCTAATGATTGGACAGAGATTTTCTTAAATATCTGGAACCAATAAATGTCCCAACCTTTATAGAAAGGATCTTTGTGTGTATTGGGAAATGACTTCAACACTTAGCCATTCAGTTACCACTGTCTTAGCCTTTGTTTCCTACTTGAGCAGAACCTCAACACCAGCCAGATGTGAGACCTTGGGGCCTCATTAGATCTTTTTTGAATGAATGCGCAGCCATCAGCATGCATGTGGCCTGTCCTGATAGATTCCCATGCCAGGGAATGAGCCTTTCAAATTCATTCTTTTCTTTGCCTCCACTACTATCTGCTGTTCCAGGAAGCCAAGATGTTAAATCACTTGTCAATAAATACTTTTGATAAAGTCTCCTAAGAAGAGGTTTATAGCACTGGGTGAGCCTTGCATAAGATCAAATAAAGGTAAGTCTTTCAAGATAGGTCATTTAAGGAATCACCAGACAAATCAAATGACTTTGGGAATAAGGCTTTGAAAGAACTCCTCAGTTGAGCTCCCTTCAGTACAGGAAATATAGGCTGTTATTTTTCAAGGTCACCATTGAGCTACAGAATAGGCAAGAAGAATGGGATAAGATAAAATGCTACAAAATTCATTGCTATTACCAAGATTTAGCCACCATTCTTGAATAAATGTTCACCAGATTGCTGTTAGCCTTTGGTTAATTTCAGAGTTTTGAAATAGTTGATTCTGAAAATTTTTGTCAGTTTTATCATTGCTTTTCCCAAAGGATAAATTTTCAGAGGACCATACTTTTCCATTTTTCTGATTTTAATTCATAAGTTGTATGGAGCTTGGTTTTATAAAGAAATATTTTTTAAAAATATATAAGAAATAGAAAAATATGTAGCATGACCATCTAAGAATATATAACAGTTATAAATATGCAAATAAAATCTCAAACCCATACACAGTAATGGTTTTAAAAACTCCAAAATATGTTTAGATATTGTCTCTAAGCAGCAATAACTGAGAAAATTTTTATGAGCCTCTTTTTAATAAAAGAAAAAGTCTCCTTTAAGCTTGTCATGCTGCATAGGTATAAACACTAGGCTTGTAGTATTGTAATCTTGTTGATAGCAATTAACAAATGGTTGGGTAAATCCTTCAATGAACTCAATATAACTTGGACTGTTACCTCTCTTCCTTTTATAGCAGCAATAAATCAGTATGGTGGTAAATAAAATAAGATAGGTCCCTTAGCTAAACACTTATATTTCTTTGATATTGGCATTGCAAAAGAATATCAATAAAAAAGGACAATAGTGTACAAAAGTAAACTTAACTAAAAGTGAGATATAGCTATCTTTCCAAACTTCACTACAGACATTTGTTTAAAAGGGCCCATCACTGTGTACCTACACAAGTGCAAAATGATATTCAATACTTTTATTTATTAAATATATAGGCATTTGGCAATTTTTCACATAATTTGGTTTTGGCTAAGGTAAAATTATACCCAAGTGTTTTAAATGGATAATGCTTGCTTTGGTAAATTACACTGATCTTCATTTACAAATGCATGTAAAAGATTTATTTTACTATTATTTTTTCTTACCTAGACTATGACTTTTCATATCTTCTAAACTCTCTTAACCAAATATTAATTCTGTAATCCCCTCAATGGTCTTCAATTCAAATTGGGATTTTTTACTTCAGGGGATTATAAAAATAATTTGATTATAATTCACTTCTGTTTTTGTTCAAGTTTCATAGTTTGACATTTTACATTTAACTTTGTAATACATTTTAAGTTAAGTTTAATAGAAAGTGTGAAGTTTAGGTAGAGGTTATTCTTTTCCTATTCCTGTCCAATTGCTCTGGCTAATGTGATAAAGGACTGTCCTTTATGCAGTGAATTTCTTTTGTGCTTTGTGAAAAATCAGTTGGGCATACTTGTGTGGGGCTATTTTAGGGTACTCTATCTGTTGCATTGGTCTATGTATCTATTCCTCTGCAAATGCCAACATATCTTGATTACTATACCTATACAGTAAGCCTTGATGTCAGATTAAGTAATTTCTTTCACCTTATTTTTCTTCAAAATTTTTAACTATTCCAGGGCGTGTGACTTTTCATATAAATTTTAAAGTAATCTTGACTATGTCTTCAATATATCTTACTGGGATTTTGATAGGAATTGCATTAAATTTATGGATCGATTTGGAGAAAATTGGCATCTTTACTGTCTTGAGTTTTTCAATCCATTAACACTATTTACCTTTCTATTTATTTAAGTTTTCTCTGATGTATTTCACCATTTAGTTTTTGTTTTTATTATAGTTATGTTCTTTCTTCTGATTTGGCTATTTTCTCATAAAGTGACCCAAGTATAATGTTAAAGAAGTTATCAGACGAGTACAAGAACATCCTGTAATATAAAAATATTTTAGACAAGAACGTGTATTTTTTTTAATAAAAACTATCTGAATTTTTCTTTGTAGATTTATTTTCCTATAACAATGTAGAGTTCATTTTAGAAATCTTTAGGATAGATTGTTAAATTTAAAGAACAAATTGTGAAAAATCAATATTTTATACTATCTACAAAAAATAGAAAAAATAAATAAAAGTAGAAGTGCGTTTGCTTCCATAAAATTTGAAAAGCTAGTTTAAAAACTAAAAAAAAAAAATTCTATTTATGAGAAAGGAAGCAACGTGAAGGGGACAAGGAACAAGACTAGAAACTGGAGTTCTCTGAATAGATCTTATTTTGTAGATATTATATATTTTCTATAATTGAAAAAAACAAATTTGATATCTGGCTCATAACAGACAACCTAAATGGCACCCTTTTTAAAGACTGAAGAAAAAAGTATGGCATTAAAAATAAACCTAGAATACATATTTATATAACCAGGAACAAAATTTCTCTTTTATGATAGAAATAAAAGTGACTATAAGATATTGCCATAGTCTGAATGAATAAAAGTGTACTTGAAAATCAAAGAATTTTTAGCATTCTCTAGCATTACAGAAAAGGTTGGGTGAAGATAATAGACTAATAGAAGAAAGGTTATGTATCAGAGGGAAGGAGAGAAATTATCATAGAAATATGTATTTTTCTATATATGTATATTTCTGTGTATATATATATACATACATACACACACACAGATATATAAACAGCATATTTACGGAATCACAGGCTCCAAGGCCCCTTCTTTTTTCTTTGTGCTTCATTGTATAACTAATTTAACTTGTTCTTCTTGAGACTGCAAATCATGACAGAACGTCTTCAGGACCTTTTTCTTTGATGTTTCCAAAGAAAAGTAATTAGGCACATTGTGATCTAATAGTTTTTTAAACTGCCAATCACTTGACTATAAAGTGGTGAAGAAAGATAATAAAAATAACATTAGGAAGTTTACATTTATTTTATACCAGCAGATGGAAACCCTGAAATTTTCAGACAGAATTACTCTGTTTCCCTTTGTCACACTTGCTGATTGTGTTAGTTTATGTTCTCTGGGAAATAGATGCCAAGAGAGAGTTAATAGTGCCAGATATTTATTGGGGATGGTGTCTGTGAAAGATAAAGAGGGAAGGGAGAATAGCAGAATAGAAAGCTTCCAGACCATGATGCAGATCTGATATCTATGAAAGAGAGAAATAAAGAATGTTGTATAGGAAAGCCTCTGATTGTGATGTAGCTCTAAGACAGTGCTGACTACTCCAAAGGAAGATCTGGCACAAAGGCTGATCAATAGAGGAGTTCCCTTTAAGACAGAGGTCATTGAAACTGATTGGTAAGAAGAGACAGAGCTTCTGTTACACAGTTGGAGCAAGGAGATTATGTGGGGAGCTCAAGTAATTCACTTGGGTGTCTCTTGGTTTTCCCTGTCCGGTTGTAACTGTGAATGGATAAATGCAACAACCCTGGCTTCAGTGGGGTATGGATGCAAGGCGCTCAGATTCTTCAGAAATAAACATTAGATCACATCTGAATTCAAAGTTTAGATCACATCAGATTCCTCAGGAATTAGGTTGAATCACCAAGACTTGAAGAGACAATAGATGAGAGTGAAGGAGATTTAGAATGGAAGATGAAAAATAGAAATGATGAGTACAAATCACAGTCCTGAGAGCAACCAGATTGTTTTGTGTATCACTGACTTTTCTAAGTTTCTCTTCCAAAGAAGAAGTACATTGAGAACTATGGAAGAGCTACTTTCCTCATGATGGAGAAATGGATCTACTTGGCACAAGCCATAGACTGTGGCAGCAATGGAAAAATGCAATTCAGACATCCCTTCCAGAAGAAACCTGCCACAAGGTGTGAAGTTGCCTGGTGATCTCCAGCTGCAATGCCTTAGGGATCGACCGCAGCGTAAGAGCTGAAGTGATGCCATTCCCAGAAATTTCAGTCAGTGATCAAATAGAGCCAGGGTACCATGGCCTGGCCATTTCTTCCCAACTTGGAACTCACTAAAGGGAATTCTTTGTGCCAGAGCTTTCCAACTGGCTTTCCAAGACTCAAAGTTGCATCACAATTTTAGTCTTTTCTTACCTATTTTTTTCTTCCCCCTGTCCTTTCATAGGTGCCATATTTACATCACAGTCTAAAATCCTTCCCTACCTACTGCTTCTTCTCCTCTATACCTTTTATAATAATTTTCCTCAATAAATTTCTGGGACAGATAACAACATATAACATTTTGTCATCTTCTTCTCAAAGGACCTGAATGGACACAATCTTCTTCTTAAACCTCTCATGTAGCCCAATAAACATGGCTATGTTTCCTTTAATAAGTATATCCTATACTTTTCCTTCAGAAAGACCTGACTTTATTCCTGAAGTAATATCAATGAGTTTTGAATGAAGATGGAATCTCTAATGCATTTTGAAATTATATATTCCTAGAAGTGCTGCCCTCTATTTTCCTATGGATAGTAAGCACATATGTAAGTAAAGTTTGATAGACAGTAATGAAAGGTTAAATCTAGAGAAAGGGACTTTAAACATTGACATTATTTCATTGTTCCATACAATGCCCTGTCTTGTTTATTATTTGCTAATTTGTTATAATTTAATTATGCTAAGTGAAAGAAGCCATATCCAAAAGCTTACATACTGCGTGCTGCCATTTATATGACAATCCAAAAAATGATAAAACAATAAAGACAGAAAGCATCTACATCAATAGTTGCCAGAGATTGAGTGGAAAAAGTGTCAACTACAAAGAAGCACCTGAAAATTTTGGGGGTGATGGAATTATTCTATAATTTGATTGTAGTCATAGTTACACAACTATCTGCATTTATCAAAACCTGCAGAATTTTACTATATGTGCATCATACCTTAATGACTTTAAAAATGAGCCATGCTTTCAATTAAAAAAAAAATTGTTTTAAAAAGCACAGAGTAAATCCAAGGAAATAAGAAATTAAACAATAAAGGTAATGGCAGAAATCAATGAAAAGTGAATAAGATATATAATGTAGAAAATTAAACAAACCAAAAACTGGATCTTTGAAAAGATTAGCTAAGTTAGATTAATATGGCAAGATGAACCCAGAAAAATAGAGAAAAGATGCAAATAAAATATTGAATGAAAAAGTGGGGGCACTGCTGATTCAAGAAAAATATCACAAGAGAAAGTATTATAGATTAATATAAAAAATAAATTCAAAAACCTAAATGAACTAGCCTTTCAATTAAATCATGTCCCATATGAGCTTTTCTCTCAAGATGAGTAGCAGCACCCCTGCAATACCTGGGGCTGGAGCTCTGTAATCAGTGTGGCAGCGCAGGCTGCCACGCTGCGAGGGTTCAGGAAGTGCCGCTGGATTCATTCCCGTCAGTGTGGAATGGTGGACCTGTGGCTTCTGGAGTCACCTCGTCTGACTAACTTCTTGCGTTGAGCAGCTTGTCCCAACTACTCTTGTGTCTCATACAAGTGTTATCATTTTCTACATATATCATGCCACGAAGAAGATTGGAAAGCACTACCTTCAAGCATCCTGTCAAAATAATGAAACATTTTGAGACAACAAAAGCATTTTTCTTTATTCTCATTAGCCATAAGTATTTAATTATATCTTTTCTTCAAATCCTGCACTGAAAACCAGCAGCTTTTTCACAAATGCCCCAGGACATTCTGCATTCAGAATGTATTGTAACAATTTATTAGTAAGTCTGTTCAGAGTACCATGGTCTACTCACAGCCATGTAATTCGTGATGCTTTTTAGTGCACCTCTGTGATGAACATGCACAGGGCCTGTGGAACTCAGGGCACATGCAGTTTATCAGCATGCTTTCTGTGTTTTCACAAATCATTGATTTAAACAAGCAAAATATTTTCCTAAAGGGTCAAATATATTACAGCCTTATTGTATATCACTTACTCTGAGCACAGTCCAAGATATGACAAAGCCTTCTGTAATCTCTTTCTCTCAGGTGTTCTCAAAATAAAATTACTCTATATCAGGGACTTTGGGGACTTTTGCTTGGCAGAAATCTCATAGACAACAGGATTTTTGTTGTTATACTTTTACTTTCTGATAGGCTTGTATCCAGAGAATGTGATGGAAATCACCTCAGTGATTCGATATCCATATGCTGCCTGAAGTACTGGGACAGTACTTCTTAAAAATTGGAGCATGTCCTAACAACCTCTGTCCTACTCTGCATTCCTAGCCCTTTGTCTGGACATAACAGCAGGAGCTGCCACTTCTCAGAGTTAACACGTACCTGAGCTGAGGAGAGACCTCAATATTTGATATTCATAGGAATGATCTAACCAATACCTGCCATGAGAAAAACTTTTCATAAAATAACTTGAATATGTGGTCATCCACAACCCACTCTTCACTGTCACTAGGTCCCCTAGTGCCTCTGCATAAAATCCCTTCTACAGGCCGGGCGCAGTGGCTCACGCCTGCAATCCTAGCACTCTGGGAGGCCGAGGTGGGCGGATTGTTTGAGCTCAGGAGTTCAAAACCAGCCTGAGCAAGACAGAGATCCCGTCTCTACTAAAAATAGAAAGAAATTAATCATACAGCTAAAAATATATAGAAAAAATTAGCGGGGCATGGTGGTGCATGCCTGTAGTCCCAGCTTCTCGGGAGGCTGAGGCAGGAAGATCGCTTGACCCCAGGAGTTTGAGGCTGCTGTGAGCTATGGTGATGCCACGGCACTCTAGCCCAGGCAACAGAGCGAGACTCTGTCTCAAAAAATTAAATAAAATCCCTTCTACAATTTTGGCCTCTTCAACTCTAGGGCACTAGGAGTTCTGAAACAAATTTGGCTAGTGCCTTTCTGGTGGGACCCAAGAACAACGCATGTCTGGGATCCCTCTGATATTTGTGACTTGCCCTTGGCATGCCCTTCAAGGTCTAAATATTTGTAATTGTTTCTTTCCCACATCATAGATATTTGCATTTGTGTCAGATGACAATTGCAAGCATTGCCATTAAAGGATGCAAAGATTGTTTATACTGGGATCCAGTGTCAAAGCAAAAAACCCTCAAAGATTTATAGACTAGTGTCAAAACTTTATTCCCTTCTGCTTAGACTTAGCTTTCAATTGTAACTAATTTCTTTTCTATAGTGACTGTCAGTATCTTGGGAAGAGCAATTATTTCAGCTCCTTCAGTCTCTAAAGTGACTGACTACCTCTTCCTCTTCTTCGTTTGTTACAAACCTCATAATGTGATACAGGTTACAAAAAAAATCACACTTCATAAATATTTCAAATGGACCCTTGGCTAAAAGGAAAGTCCCTCTTAAGTATGACACAGGAAAAAAAAAAAAAGAAGATAAATGTGGTCTCTAGAAAGGCATCCATGTCCATACACTTTTTAGTATCTTTTCTTATGTGATATCTGGAAGTTGAAACACTTTCTTGTATTTCTCTTTTATTCCAGAGGCAACTTGTGAAATCCTCACCTTTCTTTCTCTATGCCTCACTGATCTATTTGTCTGAGGAGGCAACTCTTTCCAGTAATTAGTACTGAAAGTTTATTAGAGTTAAAAGAAGCATTGAACCAATGTTTGTTCAGGTGACGACTATACTTTTCAGCTCAGAATGTCCATTCTTTAGGATAGTGATGGTCTGAAAACATAAGTGAATATATATAATAAATGATCACTATTATAATATGTGGGCAATGACTTACATGTTTGATGCGTTATCCTTCATTACCAATACATAATACAATGCACTGTGCAAAATGGCAATAAACACAGTGCATTAACATTACATTTCCTTCAAGTTTGTTCCAACCAAAAGGAGTTTATTGCAGTAATTAGTGTTTCTGCAGAAGATTTGTGTCTCTTATTTTCACTAAATAAACATGTGCCTTTAGTGTACCACTGAAGGGATTTATCTGTAAAAACTGTGTGTTCAGGCTTTATGGCTACATTATATAATTAATTCTATAAATCATTTATTGATGAAAATCTGTCTTGAACACTGGAGCATGATTGGGGATAATGAGACAAAATAGCTATCTTTATGGAGTAGATTAGCTAGACAGAGTGCTTGCATATGTGATATACAGGAAAGAATATGGTGATATAAAAGAACATGTTAGGGGATTATAACCCAGTTTATTAAGTTAGGGAAGACTTTCTGATAAAATGACATTAAGTTCAGATTATAAGAAAAAGTAGACATTATTGATGTGAAGCTGCAGTATTGGATGGGTCAGCTCAACAGGGAGAATGTGACATATTTGAGGCATTGTAAGAAGTCTAGACTATCTGAGTGCAGAGTAGAGTGGTATGGGTCTGAGAAGGAAGTTAAGTTTCCTTTGGAGACATTTATAAGCATGGTAGGATCATATGCTTAGAGAGCAGTGTATGATTTAAGAGATATTAAAGAAGTAGAATTAATTGACCAGATTCGATGGTTGTTAAACGTAGTAAGAAAATGAATAGAAAATCGAAGGTATTTTCAAGGTTGAGTAATTGGAGGTTATTTAATGAGATAGAAAAACCTGCAGAAGAGACAAATTTGTGAGTAAAAATGATAAATCTGATTATGGACATTCTGAGTTTGAGGTATATGAATTGTCCATTAAGCATTAGACACTAGAATTAGTGAATCGTTTGGGTATACATGGTAATTGGACCTTCGGATTGGAAGTGTGTTTGTGAGTGCAGGTTTAAATGTTCACTTGTTTCTTTTTTTCCAACGTGGAAGCATTTCAAGCATGTTTAAAAGTGTCTGAAATAGAGACAATGAATAAAAGAATGAAAATATGGTACTGAAAAGGAATACATTTGTAGCTGGACAGCTTTTAGGGGTATTTGTAATTATCTATTTCTTCTAAGAAGGGTGGTTTCTGGTAAGTGGAAGGTCTTTAATCTATTGGATACAAGTCATCATGGTCAATAGATTGTCTTTCCACATAGCTGAGAAGGGTTTTAAACAATGACACAAGTAAGCAGTTAGAAGAAATGTGACTTAGCTTGCTTTACCTGCATGAAAAAAAAAGGGAGATTGAGATTTAATGAGGAATAACTACCAGTGGAGAAAGTAGGACCAGGATTGCTAGGCTTTTTACTTGAAAAGCACAGAAAAGGGACATGATGCAGGAAACAATCTAAAGAGACTGAGGCATAATCACAAGACACCTTAAATTGGGTTTCTGAGTGAATTTCAACTCAATGTTTGACATAAGGACATAAGTTATTTATTCTCCAATTCTTATAAAAATCTCTAGTAAAATCATCACTACTAATCATCATTGCTAATAGCCTAACTTAAGATGACTCTTTGTATTGAATGTAAAGAACCAGATGTTTCTCTGTCATAGAGTCCCTAAGACCACCCAGGGGTGCGGCCTTCTGATTTCAAGACTGTGCTTTTTTAAGCACCAAAGGAGGCAAGAAAAGCTTTCTCTTTCTCTAATGCACCCCTTTTAATAAAAGGATTTGTTCTGTAAAATTTGGATTCAGTCAAAGGCCTCATTCAAGGATCCAGAAGGCCATATGTGGGCCTAAGGCCATAGGTTCCCCACCCCAAGAAGGTCTTTTATGTATGCTACAGAAGATGGGCATCAGAACACAGGGGCGAGTGTGGCTGTTAGGGTGAGCCATACCCTTACATCATAATATGAAGAAAACATGAAAAAATGATGGCAGATACATACAGAAAATGTGATTTCATAGCAAGATCAACTGCTGAAAAGGACAGAAAAGGTAAAGTTACTGCTAGCTTAAAAGGAATGGGGAAAAATTGAAATAATTAGGAAGGGGGAAAGGGCATATATTAATATCAATGTAAATTGCCAAAAAGCATTGGGGAGCACAGTGAGTATCAGTCTGCCCACCAGTGAGGCAGAGGTTCAATAGCCAGGGCACAGTTGTGAATCAGAAGGTTGGTTGAATTCAATCTGAAGATTGACATTTTTAAATAATAGTGTGATAAAAAAGCAAGAGGGCAAGGAAATTCACCTACTGATTTGACAATTCTTTCCCAAAGAGTCTCTCCCTCAAGAAGGGGACATTCCTTTATAGCAACACAAACTGACTAAGACAGATTCCTATTGACATCAGGTATGACTAACAAGATGTATTCTTATTTACCCAGTATTACCAGTAAACACATTTGCTTTCCAGCTTCAATTCTTTTTTTTTTTAATAAATCTGTAAAGAAACTGTAAAGAAACTGTAAGAACAGTAAAACTGGTCTGTTTTACTTTCTGAGATAGTAGGTGGTAGGTCTGAACTTGGAACAATAATTTGCTTGATCATACATCACCCATCTAAGTGTGTTAACCCCAAGAGCTAGTAAATTCCTAAATGCAAACCAAAGATTTGGAAATGGTGGACTCTGGGGAAAAATATTTCTCTATAGTTGTCTTTACAGAGATTTGTTAGCAATAGTAATGTTATTATTTAAACTGTAAGCCAAAAATCAAAGCAAATATTCTTTTGAAGGAGCCAGTTCAAAAGCAGTTATGTCCTTCTGCTTTCCTTATAACTTTCCTTATATCTAGTTGACACAATCTTAAAGCATTTAAAAATATAAGCCCATCTTAGAAAATACGCCCTGGATATGACCCTTCTATAATTGTAAATTACGAGAACAAATGCAAAAGATCCTCATACTCTTTCCTCCCTCAGGTTTCTCACCTTTTAACACTGTGGTCCCCAAGCCCCAGGCCACAGACCACTACTGGTCCGCTGACTGTTAGAAATTGGGCCGCAAAACAGGAGATGAACGGAGGGCGAGTAAGCAAAGCTTTA
The DNA here is from genome assembly GCA_963575035.1 of Avahi laniger. NCBI lineage: Eukaryota > Metazoa > Chordata > Mammalia > Primates > Indriidae > Avahi > Avahi laniger. The sequence continues at coordinate 77,728 of CAUYSK010032255.1, forward strand.
TCTGTATTTACAGCCATTCCCCATCGCTCACATCACTGCATAAGCTCCACCTCCTGCCAGATCAGCGGCAGCATTAGATTCTCACAGGAGCACGAACTCTACTGTTAACTGCATATCTGAGAGATCTAAGTTGAGTGCTTGTTATGAGAATTTAATGCTTGATGATCTGAGGTGGAGCTGAGACATTGATGCTAGCTCTGGGAAGTGTCTGCAAATACAGATTATCATTAGCAGAGAGGTTTGACTGCATAGTAAATGTAATGCATTTGAATCATCCCAAAACCATCCCCACCCACCTGCTGGTCTGTGGAAAAATTATCTTCCGTGAAAAAAGTCCCTGGTGCCAAAAAGATTACAGACTGCTGTTTTAACAAATGGCCACTTGCAATGCTTTCAGTATTGCCCATTTGTAAATTTTTATTTTGGAAATATTTTCATCCAGAGTGGATTAATAAAATGTGATATATGTATTCCATGGAGTACTATTCAGCTTTAAGAAACAACGGTGATACAGCACCTCTTGTATACTCCTGGATAGAGCTGGAACGCATTCGACTAAGTGAGGTATTCCAAGAATGGAAAGACAAGCACCACATGTACTCACCATCAAATTGGTATTAAGTGATCAACACATAAGTGCACATATAAGAATAACATCTATTGGATGTTGGCCAGGGGAGGGAGGGGGAAGGGGGAGGGGGAGAGGGGACGGGTATATGCATACACAAAGAGTGCAATGTGCACCACCCGAAGGATGGACATATTTGAAACTCGGACTTAGGGGGGGAGGGAGGGACACGGGCAACACACATAACCTAAACATCTGTACCCCCATAATATGCTGAAATAAAAAAAATAAGTATTCATGAAATGAAAAGACATATTATTTAAGTGACATGGATTTCTATGGCCTTCAGAAGAAAATAATTCATGCTTGAGATTTTATAATATAGCCCCAGAGCTTTCTTTGGGCATGCAATAAGAACCTCTCATGTTTTGAAATGTCTAGAATGTTTACTGTTCACTGAAGAATTCATTCTTGCTCTGACAATTTGCTATAACTGCAATAAATACTGTGGCGTTGCCAACCTGAGAGGACCGTATTTCCTCACTGTTTTTAATGAGGTTCGTATAGCAGCATCCATAATAGATATAAATGAAAAGTGATATTTGAAAGTATAGATCATTGATCCTATGACAGACCACTTAAATTAGAATTTCATGGTAGAGGGGTTCAGATACTGGTCTTTGTAAAAAGCACCTTAGATAATTCAAATGAGCAAACAGGTTTGAGAACCACAAACATATGGCAACAATCCACTAATATACTACTTTTTTTTTATTTATTGTTATTATTGTTGTTTTTCTCTATCTCTGTTTTTTTTTTTTTTTTTGGTGTTGATTAGGATGCAGAGAATCAATGTCTCCTGGTTCTTCCAGCATGTGTGGATGCCATAAGACCTTGTAAGGTATTCAGTTTTAAAATATACTCTACAATCATTTATATCAAAAATTCTAAAAGACATGCATCAAACCAATTCCTCAAACGATTTAGTTACTAAGAATTGTGTTTTACTTCATAGCTTGTGCTCACCTGTCCTTGAATTAGATCATAACATTTTTAAAAAATCATAAAATGATCCTTTATTTTATTATAAGAGAGATAACTAGGAGTCATGTTCTTATCCCTGCTATACTAACATTTGTAGAATGTTGTTACTGGAATGGACCTTGGAGAGCATATAATTCAAACTTTTAATTTTCAGAGAGGCAATATTGTTTAATATAAAGAGTTTCAGCAACTAGATAGCAAGAATAGAAATACAATGTTTGATCACCTCCACCCAACCACCAATTACACAGACATTCAACCTCTCGGAATCTTAGTAATCTCACAATAGATTTACGCTAATCTCACAATCTGATTCATGCTGTACGTGAAGATGAAACTATCAATGCCATGCCAAAAAGAACAATAAAGCCTTCTAAACAGTGTCAGAATATAGTATTATTGTGAGAATTAAATCATGTAAAGTACCTGGCACACAGTAAGTTATTCTTTGAACTGCTCCCCATCATTTCTTACAATGAATATCTTATCATCTATTACCTAATTTTGAAAAACAAAAGTATTCTCAATATATCTTGTTTTCAAATAGTCACTCTTATTTTCTTACATTTGGGGTTAAGTGTCTTTGGTCAACAGGAACATATCACTTGTTTATTAGTGGTACAAGAATTGCTCCAAAAGAGGGCTTCTTAAAACAAACAGAATTCTGTGTTATCATATTATCACTGTTGTGATAATATGATAACACTTTCATAGCAACATTAACGAGCTCTGATTTAGGCTGTATGTGAAGATGAAACTATCAATACCAAGCCAAGAAGAACATTAAAGACTTCTAAATAGTGGCAAAATGTAAAAGCAAGACAATTCTTTTTCTTTGTAAGACTTCACTTTTTATCTTGAATTTCAGGAATATTTACTCGTATTTAAATGTAAGCGTGAAAGATGTAAAATTATATTTATGCCTAAATATAAATTATTATTAGACATAAATATTCATTAATATTTGTTGTTATGATTTGTCCCTACAATTACTTGTTTATATTAACAATAAAGCTGACAAAAAATACTAAAAATAAATGTGTTTTAATATTTATCTAAACTCACCAAATATAGTATTTTTGTATATCTATATTAACCAAATAAAATTTTTTCTTCAAATTTGAAGTAAAAGTCAGCATTTTTGTATTTTCTATTTCTTATCTCTTTAGTAGAGGCAGGTACTTAGAACTTCATGACTTCACCCAGCAATAGCTACCTGGAATCCTCTCTTCAACCCATTCTTTATCATATTAGAAAACCAATGATTATGGGCTAAAAGGAAAATCATTTTGTTAGACTTTCAAAACTTTCCACATTTTCTCCAAGATAAATTCTCAAATTGTCCTTTATTTGCTTATGTGAATATTCTATTGTCATCAACCAACCAAAATCCTTTTCTTTTGAAACTATTTCTTCCTCAAATCTTAGTTTATGCTATTTTTTCCCCTCCATGTTTTCCTGGAAATGAATTAATACTTTGATAATTAAAAAACCTCATCTAACTTGCAAAATTCTACACAACTTGCCTCTTTTCTGTAATGACTTCCTTGGCAGGCAAAATCCAAAGATTTTTCTCCTGCTACTAAACTTTCATGACACAGCTTCTGTAAAACCATTTGTCAACTAGTTCCTTGAAGTTTCATTATTTGAGGTGTGGTAGGCAGAAGAATAATGGCCTTCCAAAGATGTCCACCTAATCCTCAAAATCTGTTAATATGTTATCTTACATGTCAAAAGACACTTTGCAAAAGTGATTAAGTGTCTGAGACAGGAGATTATACTGGATAATCCAGGTGGATCTAATGTAATCACAAGAATTTTTATAAGAGACAGGCAGAAGGGTCAGAGTCAGAAAGAGAGATTGGAAAACTAAAAGCTGGAAAAGGTGAGAAAGTTAATTATCCCCTAGAGCCTTCCTTTCGGAAGGAATGCAGACTGGCTAACACCATGATTTTACCCCTGTAAGACCCATGTTAGGACTTTTATCCTGTAGAACTACAATATGTGTTGTTTTAAGTAATTCCATTTGTGGTAATTTGTTACAGCAGCAATAAAAATCTAACACATTAGGTATTAGATTCTTAAATTAGATTTTTAGATCATACAATAGGGAGATAGGTCCTTCATTTTAAAGATGTGCCTGGAAATAGAAAGGATGGGAGTATCAACCACAAGCCTTATTTTACATCTTGACATCTAGGAGCAAATCCCATAGCTCGAATTAATTGCCTCATGGATTTTTGAGTGTATTTCAAGCATCTCTCCAACAGTGGGAATATGTCATACTTCATTATTAAAATAAATCAATTCTTTTTTGCCTCTGCCTACACCCTTCCTGTGGCCTCTATTAACTCTTCTCCTTTTACTCTGCATATCTTTTCTCCACTCCATGAGTTTTACCGCATCCTAGCTATTATTTACACATGAATTGCCTTAATCTTTTATGGTTTTCACTAATTCACATGTCTGTGCACTGACACTTCTGTTTATTTTTCAGTTCTACTTCCAAATGCCTGTCCTTATTACCATATCTCCAGTTCAATTTCTGGAGGAAGAGAATTAAAATAGCCCAGATAGTATCTAATGTTTCTACTTGGATTCAGCTTCCACATGAATCATAGCCCAGTTGACAGTTTTACCAGCTTGATCTGCTCTGTAAAAAAACTTGACTTTTGGTTCCCTGCACTTATATTTATCTTTTGGTTTCATAACCTGATTATGAGAACTTTGATGTCTAGGATCAAGTATTATACTGTATTTAACACCATCACATAACATGAAACCCAGATTAGCTAGGTTTTAATTAATTATTTTGTCAATAGTATAATGAAGTATTATCATCAATTCTGTCAACAAACAACAAAATGACAAAATATATTTCTGCTAAATCTGCCACATCTTTAGGTAGATGCATGCCACAAAATTACTAAGTATCTTTATCATTTTTAGGAATATAAGTATATATATTTATATTTATATGTGAAACATGTTCTATGATTTACATATAGTGTTTCAAGTTGAACAAATATTTATATTCTTACTGACTCCCCAGTTAAAGTATCTAGCCAGTTAATGCTTCATTAAAAATTTAAATTTAAAAGTATCCATGTTATTAAAAGATTATACACTTTCCTGTAGAATAGAAGAATTTGTCTTAATTAAGTTTACACATTGTCCTATGGTCATATTTCTTTTAAATTAATGACAGCATACTGAAACACTGTAGGAAATTGTGTAACATACTAACATTAATAAATATTGATATCAATTATTTTTATTGTATTTTTATACTCTTCTTATGTTTTCTTAGGTCTCATTTCACAATATTCTCAATTGTACTAACAAATAAAGGATGGTTTCATTTATTAATGACAAACACACCATTCAACCCTAGTTTAATTTATTTTTTAAGATATAAGTTTTATTAAGGATAGAGAAACAGACTCAATAATTAACTAAGACTTGTACTTTCGTTATGGTAAATTTTATGAATCGCATTGGAAAAAGTAGTCTGCCTTACAATAGACATATTTTACATTCATGTATTATAAAGCTTAGATTTTATCCACTAAATTTGCCAGAAAAAGAACATTAATTCACATAAAGCACCCAAGATTAGGAATGTCTTTTTATTAGGGTTTTAAATGATAATGTATTTCTATTATTATTTATCAAGACTGTACCTTTCCTTTTGCAGAGCTTAAAGACCTTTACAGAAATGCATGTTTTATATTATTATACACAGAGTTCAATTTTTTCTTGACAGAAGACTCCTCCTGAAAGGGGTTAGATACACTGTTGTGCATATTTCACTTTTTCAGTCATTATGCTATCATTTCATAAATAATTGATTAATTAGAATATAGAGTATATGTGACCTCTCATTTTTCTTTAAGTGCATAGAGACTGGAGATATTTCACCAGGTTTAAAATTAACTGAATGAGACAATAATTCCCACAAAGCTGCTTTCAAGTAAGTAGTTCAGCAAGTGAAACAGTGTTCTTACTACTATACACAGGGCATTATTTTTTTAAATTTGTTCCTTTATTATGAACTGCCTTCTATCCATTGTTTAAGTAGTAGGAATAAAAATACCGTAAAAAAGAAAACAAGATACCAAGAAAAAGTCCAAAAGTAAGATCAGGAAAGTCACTCTGGACTAAGTTATTTTCTCCAACTCTCACAGATGCAAGGATAACAGACTCGAAGTGAAAAATTGCAAATAAGTAATAAAGAAAAGCCACAGATTTCTTCAATGTCCTCTTGATTACACCCTTTGGTTTCAGTGTTTGCGGAGACAAGGAGCTTAATGTTACTACTCACTTATTCCATAGACACACAAAGAAATCACACAACATGTCAAGTCCCTGTGCTGATACAGCCTATAGCTCATCTTTCCTTAAGGGATGCTACATTTGTGCCTTTGCAGTCACCCCAAATCTAAATATTCAGTATCCATAATATTATTTGCTCACTTGTTCCAAATTTACAGAAAAACAAATACATAATTAAAAACATTTTTTTTAAAACTTGGCGCCTTACAAAAGAAAATGCACTATGTAATTTCTAATGGTATTATATTAATTTATGGTGACAATTAGAAACAGAACAATGAAAGTAAAAGTCTCTGAATGGCATGTTTTTTTTTCCCTATTGAGAAGCCAAATTTACAATCATCAATAATAATATTAATACCTGTTAATATTTAATTATAACTTTTAGAAATGATGATAGGAAATATTTACATGCATGTTTTCATATAAGTCTTTAAATAATTTCATGAGATAGATCCCAGGAATTAAAGCTTAGAAAAAGTCATGCAACTATTGTGGCTTTTTAATGTGACCGGAGATGTATGAGCAAAGAGAAAGGATAGTAGATAAGGTAGAGATGAGGTCAAAGAAGTAGCTTTTGCATTAAAAATAGACTGAAGCAGAACAAGCAGAGAGAGATCGCTGAGAAGGCTATTGCAATCGTTCAAGTGAAAGATGATGATAGATGGGGCATGTCTGATAAAAATGGGCAGATACTTGGAAATATTTTGAAGGTTTCTCCTACAAGAATTACTGATAACTTATATTCGGAGTGTGAGACGAAAAAAGTCAAAAGTGACACCAATGTTTTTTGCCCTAAAATAATTAGAAGGAGGGAATTCTCTTTAAATTGGTTGGGAAAGACTTCAAAGGAAGAGGTTTGTGAAGATAGGTCATGTCCATGAGGTTCTGAACCCTAAAGACTGGAGCTGCTAATGTTTACTGCCATGTGAAGAAAGCTGCCTGAAAATGAAATCAACACGAAGGACAGCAGATGCATGAGATGAACAGAGAGAAGTGTCCACCAGCTTTCACAAATGTATCACAAAAGTGTCTTTCATTAGTCTCTTACTCCCTAGGTTCCAGCCACATTGACCTGCTTTCCATTTTTCCAACAGGTAAATCTCTGTCTCACTTCAGAGCTTTTGTACTTCCTGGTTTATTTGCCTGATATGCTCCGCCTATTCCTTGGGCTCCCTTTAGGTCACTCTTCAGATATTAACATGAATAGTAACCCCCGAGGGCTATGATCTGCTTGAATACCCAATCTGAAGTGAAGCACTTAGTTACCTGTTATCTCCACACACTTTGCCTTCTAGTATATACATACATGCATAATATTGTTTGAATATATGTATATTACATACATTCATTATTATTCTATGCATATTCTTATTTTATTAATATATTTGCTTATTATATGTTTGTTTAATCATCCAATTTTGTTTTTTATTCAATTTGAGAAGCACAAGGATATAATTTGCTGCTGTATTCTCAGAAATTAGTACAGCCTTTAGCATATAGAAAATATAAATAAATTAATCAATTTGCGTGGGTGATTTTCTGTTCTTCCTTTAGCAACCACCTCCCACTATTTTTTTTATTCAGGGAGCTTAATCTGGTTACCAGATCTTGACACTCCCTTCCCTTTTAACAGGACAGAGCATAACTCTATTTTAATTTAGTATATTTAGAGTCTACCATTTTAGTGGAGAAGATAATTTTGTATTAGTATCCAGGTTTATGAAAACACTCATATCAACAGCACGTATTTAATGTAGGCTGATTCCATCATCTAAGTTTTAAATCTGACTAAATTTTTTCAATGTAGCTAAAGCTTCAACACACATTCTCTATCCCAACATATTGGGTATATAGTGGTGAAACATTGGGATGAATGAGTGTTCCTACAATGCCAATAATGTAGAATAGTCCAAAGCACGACTAGATTATATATTTATTAGTAGAATTGCCCAATTTACCAGTAGAGACACAGAAATTCTCTAATGCAACCCTATTGATTAATCAAAGATTAAAACAATTAAGAGGTTCTACTTAGTTCACTCTAAGGTTCTGTCTCTAAGTAAGGAGAAAATACTCAGTTTAATTTTGTTAACCATTTTATTCTTTTTTAAAAATTGAGGATCATTTCAGGTAATGACAATATTCAATTCATGAGAGCATTATTTTCTTTACCACTCACTCTTGTGCCCACACTCACCAACTGTTGAGAATTCTTTCAATTAATTTTAACAATTGAGGTCTCAAATGAGCCCAAAATAAATTATGTGAGAAACATAAGGGGCAACAAGGCAGCTTCTCAAGCCTGCTTTATAGATGCTAACAATATTGATGGGAAAGGTGGAATATGAGGAATATTTGTTACAGTAAAAAGCACAGAGTAGCGAAGTGTTGAATGAGTTAAATGGGGCACAGGAACAAAAAAAAAATAAAATTTCAATTAAGGAAATTTTAAAAATTTAAATCATAGGAAACTTCGAGAGTGACAAATGTAGAATTCTATATTGTCTTTCTTTTCTTGTATTCAGACACAACATATATAACCAATACAGACAGCTATCAGTATAAATGTGGTGAGCTCTTGCCCTAGGAGCAGCACTAGAAAATTCTCTCATTTCAGTTCCTTTTTATAAAAGAAAATGACCTCTACTCCTTTTTACCTCTGGAAACATTTGTTTGAATAGAAATTCTTGTTGTTTCAGCACTCATTGAATATACTTCTAAATTATATCAAATCACATTTTCATCTTTGTATGTAAAATATTGTAAAGAAAATGTATTTTTATCTTATAATTTAGGTTATAGCAGTAGCCTAGGTCCACACTTCTGAACACTTGATTTCACATTCTGTGTTATTTTTAGTAAATGGGTTGAATATATAATTATTTAGTAGTTTGACATTAAAAAGCATATATTTTTACTATATATTCCTTGACATCTCTTTTTGTCATAGAAACAAAATTATATTTAGTAAAAATGTCTAGCTGTTAGAGTTTAATAATTCAAAGTATTAATGTTAACAGAAATGTAAGATCATGTATTTGGATTCACAATTTTCAATCAATGTAAGAAGATACTGATTATTTGCATGTTAACAGCTATTTACATAGAATGAAATTATAATTTGGAATCCTTAATATATAAAGTTTTAGTCCAATTTGGGTGTTATAAATAAAATAATAAAGCTAAATTAATGAAATTTGAGCATATTTACATAATTTATACCATTTATTGAGTCCATCTTTGTAGTTACATATCCCTTGTCTCTGAACTAGATTTACATATATGAATTTTTTTGAGATTTCCTGACTGTGGCCTGGTTACCTGATTTCAGACGCATAGAAGCTTGGTCAGGTGAGACAGTTGATTTACTGCTCCTCTGCCTCCCCATCCCACACATCCCCTAATATCATGCAGTAGGTGATAAATAAGTGTTTTTAATTCTTATAATGTATTGGGAGAAAAGAGACTTGTAAAATCATAATGCAGTCATATCCACATGAGAAAATGCTTCTGAAATTTTCTATTGTTCAGACAAATGTTTATGACATCTACAAATGGCCTATTTCTCTGATAGCAGCTTACAGAAACCACAGGTCCTGGATCTCCCATGGTTTATATGATGGAAATGGAAAACCTGTTTTCATAACTTCTCTGTTCAGGTCATTTATGGGAAGAGTAGAAATGGGAAAGTACTTTTTTTTTTTACTGAAAATCTACTACTGTTAAATCTCTAATCTACAAGCATGGAAAGAAAGATGAACACTATGACTCTACCTTCAAACAGTTTATAGTTCAGTAGGGATAATAAAAGATGCACACAGAGAGCTGCAATACAGATAAGATTTCAAAAGGTTGGTGTGCTATACAAAAGTTACAAAGAAAATAATGGTTTTGAGTGCTCCATTGTGACAATCTTTGCACACCTGTGAAGATGTAGAGCCATGGTTATACAGGGATGTGCACAGGATATCAATTTGCAGTAAGTCTAGAGTTTTTAAAAATTCAAAATATGCTTAAAATTTGATGACAAAGAAGTTTTTTTTGTCATTATATTCTATCGCTCCACAGAAAGGAAAATAGTTAATATGTCAATGATGTATTCATGAATATATAAAATTTAAATTCCAAAATAATGACTTAGCCTTCACGATTTGACTTTTTAACATATGGATCATTACTGATTTTATCTTAATTGATATGACAATTTCCTTTATACTTTGTAACAACATTTGGCATTGTAGTTTTATTCAGAATGAATAACTCAAATATCTGACATCTTAATTTGGGGACATCTGTCAGTGTAAGCTAGAACTGATCATTGATTTTTTGGCATCAAAATATTTAGAGCTTAGAGTGATAGAATGTAAAATAATCTCTGAAATAATTTACTCATTTTCTATAAATTAAGTAGTCATGTCAAAAAGAATATGCTATGTCAGCATGGGCAGTATATTATAAACCTTTTTTCTTACAAATATTGACTATACAATAAAATGTATTACCCACAATTTTTGGTGGAAAGAATATACTATTCCCCTCACTGAATTGCACATAGCTTTTTGATTCTTCCTTAGTGAAACAAGGTAAAATGGACTCTCCTTTTGACTAATTTCTGAAAATGTTGTGCTTTCATTGCTATCTATATCTATACCTATAAATATATGTGATCAACAAATAAATATTTTATGAGTATTGCCAGTAATAATATTCTGTAATTTTTTTCACCAAGTCTTAAAACAACACATTGTCAAAATTAGCAATAGTGATGTTTGACAAAAATGACATTAAAGATTCTTGATTAAACCAGGGGTTAATAATTTTTTAATTAACTGCACATTCCCTCTTCCTTTCCAATTTTAGATCACTGCTTTACTCAGCCGCTCTTACTGACTGAAGTGCATTTTATTTCTTACTCATTTTGTGTGGAGATAAAGGCAAATGGCTGAGACTCATCGCATTATAATACATTAAAAGTAATTTCATATTTAGTAAAAATAATTCAATCTCTTATGATGCCATAATATTTAGGCAATTTTCATAGATAATAGAAGTAGACACAAATTATTTCTATCCCATTCCAAAAACTGTTCATATAGATAAAATTGTTCATTTTAATTTATTCTTTGCTTTTACAGATATGCTTGCCTGTTAGGAAAACATAGATACTGGAATTGTGTTTTAAGAATTATCCTGAGTACAGTCAATTTAATTATTTAATTAATTAGCATTGGCATACACATAGAAGGGTTGGTGTGAGAATGAAAACCTGCATTTTCCATTGACTCTGTCGTAGAAGTTTCATGGATCATACTTGGAGAAATATTGTCACGGGAGCTGAATTGAGGTCTTTCAATTGATACTGTTTGATTTTGAACCCTGAGTCTGCCATTTTTTTCAGATGAGCCAACTTAGGTATTACTTATTTAATGTAGCTAAGTCTTAGTATACCTAACTTCAGGCCAGAAATAATGTTAAGCAGGGACCAAATCTATAGGTGGTAGATATGGGCCAGGAGGGTAGTTTCTAGTGACAGAGAAGCCCAGAAAGGGACTACAGGAAAACACAGCTAACAACCATGAAGAGCAGGAATTTAAGGTTTTGAGGCATACACATCTGTGGAGCAGCAACTTTGTTATAAGGACATCTGTCAATCATGTGTAACAATCATTTGATAACATCCCACACCTCCCATAAACCTGCCCCCAGATCAGGCCAATAAAAGGAAACCATCTGGACGTCCTTAACATCTTTCTCCACTTGTGGAAATTGAACTGTTCCTCTCTGGAACATATTCTTGCTTTGTATAGCTCCCTTCTTTTCTGCAATAAAAGCTTCCTGTTTGTGGTCATTCCATTACACCAGCCCTGCTTGTGAATTTTCCAAGCAAGGAGCCAAAGAACCAGGACAACAGCCCATCAAGAAGCTGAACCTGACAATAAGGTTTCATTTTCTGGAGTTATAGTGAGAATGCAGTGAGGTTATGCATGCAAAGCATTTAGCCCAGAGGCTGATACTAGGAGAAGAGCTATTAAGTTCTGCTGTCATCATTATCATCATGAAGTAATAGGCATAGTATAAAATTACATATTAAAGATATTTAAGAAGTTTCCCTTAATGCTTACTATTTCTTTTGATAGTATACCAATTTCATTTATATTTTGTAAACATATTATTTAAAATTCCATTTGCTTTTATGTTTTGTTTGAGTTTCTTCTTTGGTAGATTGTTTTGTTTTTTTAAGACATAAAATCTTTAAAGCTATTTTACTAAGCAATTCATGTTTTGGAAATGACTTAGCAATCAGATTGCTAAGTCGTTTCAGGGGAGCAAAAAATAAAATAAAAAATTATATCTATCTGGAAAAATCCAGCTGAAATGTCTAACAAGAGTGGATAATTCATTTATCTTTAGGAGTAAATTTATATTTCTTTTCTTATGATAAAAACAAACATTCCCAGGCTGGTAGAAGCTCTCCTACAGAGAGGGACCACACAGATACCTCTTTACTTTCTAATTTTGTCATGCATGAGGCAATTGAAAATTTGGAGAGATACTCTGATTACTGAACTAAACTGCGTATATCCAGCAATTTGATCTACCAACGAGGTAAAAAGTGGACGTAACCATAGGTCCCATTTTCCCTTTTTTGAAGGGAAAAACTTTTGCCTTCAAATCAACAGTGGGTAAATGAGTGTTTAAGATTGATGTTTGAACAAGGCATATTGCTTGAGAAACCCTAAACTTGGTACCATATTGCTTCTAGAAGCTTATTTCATTAAATGCTCTAAGCTTTTTACCAATTTTCTCAACTCTCAGGGCATTCACTTGCACAACATATTCTCATAAGCGACACTCTAAAGTCAGAGGTAAGACATCCACTCCCACCTTTCCTTGTGATTTGTGAAGAGAGCTGATTTTTTAACTATAGCTAAACCTGGATATCCTGATAATCTTTTAAAAATTTTTTTTAATGAAACAGTTGAATATTTTATTATTTTGCTGCAAAGATGTTGTTCATTGTATAAATAAAGCACCAGTAAATGCAGTATATTGCAAAATTAAGATAATATCATTCCTCATTTGATACTGTACAATCAAAAAAAACTTCTCTACTTCCAGTTATTTCCAATGGAAAGACCATTTAAGTTTTTCAACCCAAATCCTGGGTATAGATGTAAGCAAGTTACAGTATTGTAAGGCTTAAGATAATAATGTTATCCTTGAATTACATAATTTTTATAACTAGTTTTTTACCATGGATAATTTGATGAATTATGAATAGTAGAGCCTAGTCTAAAAATCATATAGTCTAAAAATCATATAGTATTGACAAAAAGATGCATATTTTATCTACAATCATTAGAATATTAAGGAGTATTTTCTATCATTAGCATTGTTGCGAGTAGTTGCTATTTTAAATTGTCTATCCACCACTAATTTAAGACAACTATGCTGGATTAAGTTATTTCACACTATTTAGGGGTTCAATATTTGCTCAAAGTTTTTATGTATTTCTCATATGCTTCTTCACTCATTAGTTTATCTAGTTCTGAAAGTTACTCAGTATCACCTTGATCAGCCAACCGTCTTCATAACAAGATTTGTTAACAAGTCCTGAGTTTTCTGCCAGAGCTTCATTAATTTCAGTTACTTCTCCTGATAAAGAGAGTTAGCAGCTTTCATACTTTCCGAAGCACCGAAGTCATCTTGTTTGTTTAATTTTGTCCAAACTTCAGGCAGACTACAGTAAACAACATCTCCCAAAGCTTCCTGTGCAAAATTGCTGATTCCCACTGTTCCAACACCATTTTCTGTTGTTATCCATTCATGTTTCTCTGTGAATTTATGCCCAGAGAGCAGAGCAGATTCCTCTCACAGAGCCAGAAAGGCGATCTGCCCCGCTCGCAGCGCCATGTTCACAGGGATACTTCATATCCTGATAATCTTTTAAATTGAGTTTTTCCAACTTACACCTTTACCCAGCCCCCTTGAAAATCATATTTTGTAAAAGATACCTGAAATATCCTGAGGTAATAGAAGTGTTCTCTATCTTGATCGGGTGTTGGTTTTATGGGATATGCACATTGGTCAAAACTCATTTAACTATACAATTAATATTGTGCATTAATGCCCTGTATATAAATTTTCCTCAATTAAAAAAAGAGTGATTTATGTTTGTGTTTTTTAATTTGCATTTTAAGATAGAATTTTACACTGGTCAGTTTTTCTTTATTTTATATCCTTTACTTCTAGCTAAATCTTTATATCCTTACTTCTAGCTAAATCTAAGGGATTATGTCTGAAGTCTGGAATTTGTGGCACCATTGTCCCCTCATAGCAGCGTATTGTCCTTTAAAGAATAGGATTTACAAGAAAAATTCCAACACAAAGCTGAAAACAATGGAAAATCATGGTTTCATAACGATATCCCCTTCTTTTAATTGCTAGTTTCAAATTCTTGTGCTATCTCAGATCAATGTGTGATCTAATCTATGAAGAGTATCTAAAGTTTGAAGAGGCCTGATAAACATTTCTCACCACACCCAACATTCATAATAAATTGAGAAAAAGACGAAAAGGACAAAATGTCAGTTTTACAAGGCTACCTTGATGGATACACTTTAAGTCACAGTCACATGGGCTTAATATCCCTTGACCTTCAGTTCAAGCCTGGCGAAGCCCAATGGGGAGGAGTTTAGGTTTGTAGAGCAAACATCCTTATTCTGTTCTTTCTCTTACACTGGCTTGAGATGGAGATGGAAGAAGAGACAAAATCCTCAGTGCTTATACCTTTTAGTAGATTAGCCGTGTCACACAGAAGAGTGAATACAAAGAGCTTCAGTCCAGCAATCAATTGCTTACATCTGTGTGGATAAAAGTACAAAGCGGAGAGAGAAGAAAAGAGTGTTAGGGAGCACTGATATAAAAAGTGGGGAGGCAGGTTGTGGATAGATTGGAGGAATGAGTTCTAGTACTCTACAGCACTGTAGTGTGGCTATAGTTAACAATTTATTCTGCGTTTTCAAATAGCTAGAAGAGGCGGGTGCAGTGGCTCATGCCTGTAATCCTAGCATTCTGGGAGGCCAAGGTGGATGGATCGCTCAAGGTCAGGAGTTCAAGACCAGCCTGAGCAAGAGCGAGACCTCATCTCTACTAAAAAATAGAAAGAAATGATCTAGACAACTAGAAATATACATGTAGAAAAAATTAGCTAGGCATGGTGGCACATGCCTGTAGTCCCAGCTACTCGGGAGGCTGAGGCAGTAGGATTGCTTGATCTCAGGAGTTTGAGGTTGTTGTGAGCTAGGCTGACGCCACGGCACTCTAGCCCAGGCAACAGAGTGAGACTCCGTCTCAAAAAAAAAAAAAAAATAGCTGGAAGAGAGGATTTTGAGTGTTCCCATACAAGAAATGATAAATGTTTGAGGTGATGAGTCTGCTAATTATTCTCATGTCATCATTACACATTGTATATACACATTGAAACATCTACCCCATAAATATGTACAATTATTATGTGTCAATTAGAATAATGCAAAAATTTGTATGAATAAATTACATAAATTTATCTTCAAAAAATGAATTAAAAATATGAGGGATGGAGAAAGAGCAAAGGGATGTTTAGGGAACATTAAAATCAGAAGTATGAAGGCAAGTCATTTCTTATTTAACAAAGAAGTAAAACCACATGCTAAAAATATGTGAAATTAGGATATGATTTGTAGGCATCACTGATCTCAGTCCCTGACCTGAAGTAAGACCTCATTATCATTGAACGTTAGTGATCTGCAAATACATCAAAAGAGTCTTTTGTAGACTTAGATTTTTTTTAAAGTTCCTACTATACTAAAACTTTAGTATGAAAAATAAATAAAGTTATAAGGCACACCTATCAGATATTTGTTTAAAAGGGTCAATCTATGTGTATTATTTTCTAGACCATTTTAGAAGAATACAAGGGGTAATTTGCTGCTGGAATTAAGAGTAAATACAGGATCAGGAGACTTCTGTAAGTTTGATATTATTATTTGGAAATAAGAAGAGTAGAGAAACAAATCAGTCACAGGGGAGGACACTAAATTCTGCCTGTAGGTGTAGCATCTTACTAATGAAACCTCCAGATCCCCTATTACTTGTCTAAACTCTCCAATGGCTTCTCATTCCACTCAGGGTAAAAGCCAAAGCTCTGTTAATGGCCTAAAAGGTCCTACGTGATAAGGTCTCCCCTTACATTTCTGTTCTCATCTGCAACTACCTATCTTTTTGTTCAGTCCACCCCAGAACACTTGTCTTTTTGGTATTCCTGAACATATCTATAAAGCTCGTACTTTCACTTTCTTCAAGAATTTGTTTAAATTTCACCCTCCCAAGGAAGACTATCTAATAATTCAAATCTTTTGCACTCCCTTGCCCTATTCGTCGTTTTCTATGGAACTTATCACCTATCATTATGTAATATACATCTTTATTATGATAGAGGATGATTCCCCTGACTGAAGTGTGAACATCACGAGAGCAACTATATTTGTCTCCTTTTTATTCACTGCTTTATCCGATGAATGAATAAGTAGCCTCACATAAAATGATTAAAGCAAAGGGCATTCAGGATTTCTTGATGCTGTTGGATATATAGCTTCTGTCTGCTGCAGTCTGTTATACTCTTGACACATACAGCCAGCTCACCTGGCAACAGGGTTTATCTTCAAGAACAACTCCCATATTAGTTATTTGCCTACAGTAATACTGCAGAGAGGTTAGTGCTTGGCTGTCTCTCTGATTCTTTCCCTTTGATTCTTGCCCTTATACCTCAGGATTCTTCCTCAGTTTCTGGTCCCTTCATGTTGATGATTGGTTTAGGGTATAGCTAAACTTCTTACCCTCCCATCTATGTCTCTATATTACATCCTTGCTCACTGTCCATCTAGAATCACCTCTGTCGTCCTTCCTAACGGAGGAGGAGCAGAAAGCAGCCTGCTTCACATTTACAGTCCTAAAATATTCAGCCCTCAGAGTAGCAATTTTCCACCTACAATTTTGTGCTTATAGCCATGACTGCAATTTTTTTTTAAAAATCCCATATAAAATGTAGAACATAAGGAAAAGAGACTCCCCCGCCCCCTTTTCCTTCATTTTATCATCTTATTTTCTCTCTGCTTCACTTGATTTTCCTCTGCTTTCTATTGAGTTACTTTCTGCTTGCCTTGGGGTCTTCCCAGACAGTATCCTGTGGGCCTATTTTCTATGCCTTACCTCTCTGTATGTTAAATTTCAGAAGCAGGTGTAGAGGGCAGGCGTATGAAATGCATAATCTGCCAAAAAGGTGCAGTGGCGAATACTGAGTGGAGGCCAGGGCTGAAGCTGGGATGGGGACTGGAGCCAGGGCTGAACTGGCTCTCGCTGCTGAGCTGTGCAATAGAAATCAAGAAGCCAAGAAAAAGAGCCAGTTATAACTTTGTGTCATATTGAGGTTTTAATTCTGGGAACAAGAACAGTTTATTTTTAAGTCTTACTATAGTCATGTGAGAGCGCTGTTAAGCCTTGGAAGAACTTCACTTCTGCTGTTTTCATCTGGGACGGATAAAACCTGCTTATACTGAATACATACAATCCGCAATCGCTGAGATCCTCCTGCTCCCCTGCCATGATCCCATTCTCCTGAGTTCCACATCTTTGTGTAATACTCTCCCCTTGATTATGAGTAGAAATTGTGGCTTGCTTCTAGTCCATAGAACGTGGCAAAGAGAGGTGATAGGATGTCACTCGTATGGTTATGTTATGTTATATAAGACTCTGTCTTGCTCACAAACTTGCCTTAGAGACACTCCTTATTGGCTTGATGAAGCAAACAGACATATTGAGAAAGCCAACATGGCAAGTAATGCAGCAGCATACAGGAACTGGCGGCAGCATCTTGCAGCTGTGGGTGAACACCAGCCTCTAGCCAACTCCAAGCTGGGGTGCTCAGTCTCACAGCTGCAAGGAAATAAGCTTTGCCAAAAACCTGAGTGAGCTTGAAAGCAGATCCTTTTCTAGTCAAGTCTCCAGATGAGAATGCAGCCCTGGCTGACCTATGCAACAATCTTACGGTACCCCAAACAAACAAGCTAGTTAAGCTGGACCCAGATTCCCAACCCACAGAAACTTTGACATAATAAATGTGTGTTGTTTTAAGTCTTTTTTGGGGTTGTGGTAATTTTGTTTGTGGTAATTTGTCACACAACAACAGAAACTTAGTGGCTTCCCTATGCCAAAAAAATTCTAAAGGATGCTGTCATATCAACATCTCCAACAGAAACCCACATTTTACCAGATGAGATCATATTTTCTACTTTATCGGGCACATTTATTATACTAGGATTGGCGAACTGCCAGTTCCTGAACTCAGAGATGTGACGTTGGTAATCTTACTTGAAGATTGAACTAGACTAATTAAATTTTCTCCATGTAGTTGAAACTAAGAAGTGCCCTAAATGTCCCACAGATTTTGGGGATGAGGATAAATTTTGAGAGTGTATGTGGTTGTATTTATTCTAGTGTGCAGCTCTACTCACATATAAGCTATTAACATTTTATTGTAATTATGATTTAAAAATGAAAAGCACCTAAATGACAAGTACAGTCAACATAGATTTACATTTATCCCTACTAGGTTATGTTGATATTTCTATGTTAGGTAGATTTTTAAAAAAATCTTTGGTGATATATTCCTTTATACAAAAATGGTGTTTAAAGTACAGAAAAGTAAATTTGTAATTTTATTATGGTTAGTCTTATGGAAATCCGAATTCAGGTTTCCTTAATAGCAGTGACATAGTGGATCTGATTTATTTATTAGAATAACAATTATTGAGTAGTATCTATTACAGAAGATGACAGGTGCCACTGACATAGAGGTGAATAAAGCCCAGTACCTTTTGCCTAATATTTCATACTTACAGAAATACTGTATATCCCAAATATATTTAACTTGGCCCTGATTAAAATTAATGTTGCAATCAAAAGCCACACATTTCAAATATTAGTAAATGAGACCCACAAAGAAACTTTGACATTAGATCTGAAAATGTAACAGTATACATTACAATGGGGCTTCCGTATCTACAGATAAAGAGGGGCTTCCGTATCTACAGGTAAAGAGGGCCAGCTATAAGAAACTTGAGTATCAGTAGATTTTGGTATCCAGATGGATTCTGGGAACCAAACCTTACAGATATCAATGAATGACAGTATATTTTTTTTAATAAAGAAAACAAATTAACAAATATCTATTTGCTAGTTGTCATAGTGAAACTTATCAGGGAGTTGAATTTCATTTCAGATAATAACCAGTCCTAAAGGATTAAAAAGTTTCCTTTCATAGTTCCAGAATTTTTTCACTTAGAACCTTGAGAATATAAATACTTGCTACAGGGAACTGAGTATGTTAGAATTTTGTTGTAGAAAATAGTATTAATTCACTTATACTTGTAAAACACATTACAGGAGGTTGGCTGAATAGAAATACAGATAAGTTGCTCTGGGAGCACAGAGGAAGGGCTCCACCAGAAAATAATTAGAAAAGTAGGTGGGTTAAGTTTTGTTCTGGAAAATGAGAATGAGTTGAAAATCAGTGAAGGAATGACAGGAAGAAAGATACAGAAGTGCAAAAAAAATAATATATTATGGGCTGACATGTACCTTTATAAAAATATTGCATTGTCAAGTCTATTCCAGAAGGTTCCTTTCAATATTTGTGTTGCAAATTTTTTAGTAATTACTTTTACTCTAATAAACTAACATCCTTTTTTCTTTCCAAATAGATCTAGAGTTAAGATCTTGTTTAAACTTTATAACTAGTAGAAAAAATTTATTGTCTAGTATCTGTACAACTAGATACTAAATACTAACTGTTATTTAACTCAAATAGGCATCTTAGTCCAGTTGATAGGGTAGTCATGTACTTATTACATTTTTAGAAATATACTTTCATACTTAATTACTTGAAGAGAGAGTACTGTGTAAGAAAGACTATGAAAGGAAGTATGTAAATACTCAAAGAATTCTCGGAGCATTGTTAATAGAACATTGAAGGTGCAACATCAACCCTGGTGTGATGGTTAATTTTTGTATTAACTTGGCTGAACCATGGTGTCCAGATCTTTGGTCAAACAGTATTCTGTATATTTCTGTGAAAATGCTTTTTGGATGAGATTAACATTTAAATCATTGGACTTTCAGTAAAGCAGATTATATTTCCAAAATATGTGAACCTCGTGCAATCAGTTGAAGGCCTTAATGGAATAAACATTTACTTCCCAGAGCAAGAAGCAATTCTGCCAGCAGACTACCTTTGGATTTGGACAGCAACTCTTCCCTGAATCTCCAGTCTGCCAACCAACCCTGCAAATTGTGAGCTTGCACCTCCACATTAATGTGATTCAATTCCTTAGAATAAATCTCTCTCCATATATATTCATATATATACACACACACACACATATACCTCTCTCTACACACACACACACACACACACACACATATGTCCTATTAATTCTGCTTCTGTTGAGAATTCTGACTTGTACAAACTAGTTCTGTCACAGTGAACAATTAACCATTTCGAATAACAATTTCCCATTCATAAAATAAAGGAGTTGGACTAGGTGACTTCAAAATCCCTTATAGTCAGATTTTCTATAAACTACAGTTTTAGGTCATTTTCTCAAAGTACTGTGAGAGAGAAGAGCCTGGATGAGCTGCATGTTATTTCCATTATTGATCACTTATAATATAACTCTTAGTGCTAAAGGACAATAGGTTTAATTACATATACATTGTAAAAGGAAATTTCATATATAAATTAAATAACCACATGTACATGTCATGTTTCTATGAAAATAAGTTATCTATGTGAGATCAGCACAAACGGTTAGAGATAGAATATTTTTCCAAAAAATTACTACTTTTATGAGCATTCGAGTGCAGGTGTCTTTTTCATAGAGCGACTTTTGCTCTTTTGGGTAGATGCCCAGTAATGGGATTGCTGGGTCAAATGGTAGTTCTACTTGTATGTCTTTAAGGTTTCTCCATATTGCTGTGCACAGAGGTTGCACTAATTTGCAGTCCCACCAGCAGTGTATGAGTGTTCCTATCTCTCCGCATCCCGCCAACATTTATTGTTTTGGGTCTTTTTGATAAAGACCAGTCTCACAGAGGGTGTTATTATACTACAGCCTTTCACTCTCAGAGCTCCAGGCAATCCTTGAGCTTGCAGATAAACTTTCCCTTAGTTTATTAAACTTTGGGGGAATTACGGTGTAATTATTCATGGCTCCTCTGTTGACTCTTTTACATTATCTGTGCAGACGCAAGGGAAGCACAGGGCAGGCTCTCAGCCTAGGTGGGAGGCAGGGAGGCAACGTGGCCAAGGCCCCCTGAGCTGGGCTGGGACAGTGGAGGGTTAGGGTTACCGCAGCCAGCTTAGGGAGGTATTGTAAGAGTGCTCAGGACACAGAGCTCCCTCCGCTCATTTTCCTTCCCAAGCCTGGACGTGAGGACCAGTGGCAGGGCAGTCAACCTGTGGGATTGCCCTGGGCCCAACTCTGACAGCAGGCACAGCTTCTAATCTGGTGGCTGAATACAATTAGGTTCAGTATATAAGACATAATTAACCTCGGTATATGTAAAGACATAAAGCCTGTGGGTTGACTTGGTGCCTTGACTTTCTTTCCCCTGGCTCCCAAAATTTGGGGGCTGTGTATCTTTAATGAAAGAGATTTTCTGCAGGCCCCAGTATATGCATATCTGTTTATAAATTACATACTTGAACTACTCTGCCGATGTATTTTGGAAAGTAAAAGCAACAACAAAAAAATTCGAAAAATAAGGTAAAAGATGGAATAATATTCTTAAACTGATTTATAACTTTATTTAGTTTTACGGTTAGACAGCAGAAAGGTATTTTGCTTTCATCAAAAAGAATCAACATGTTTTAGCAAGAGCAATGATTCAGTAAATCTTAGTTGAACCCAGGATGATAAAAACAATTTGACAAGCCAGTTCTAGTTGGTTCTAAGCTAAGGCAGAATAGCTCAAATCTTGGTTTTCAGGACTGTTAGAACTAAAAAGTTTCCCTCATCAAAGACGCAGAGACAAAAGAAGAAATGCATCGCTGGCTAGAATTGTTAATAATAAATCATGATAGTTTATTTTCCAGTCTTATTTGCAAAAATGCAAATCGGTTGAAATTTGGCTTGCAAGTTTTTATCTCCTTGATGTCTTCTATCAGTCGTTCTTATAAAGTAATCTTGCACTGTTCTTATTGTGTTAGTGCTTTTAACAATTGAGTCCAAAAGCCACCGGAATATTTTGGACTATCTTTAAACAGGTTAGAAAATTGTATCTCCAACTTTTTAAAGAGGGCTGACATGCATCACATTTATACTGTTTGCACTAACAGATGAAAAATTCAAACCATTTCCAAAATGTTCTTTTCATATACAAGTTTCTTTAGAAAGATTTTCTGACTTGTTAAAATGTCACCTTTACCTTGAGGGGACAGATGAAGTGTGTTTACTTATTCAAAAGTATCTGCTTGGTAACATTTGTCATTGTAGTAAAGGTCTGAAAATACAAAACACCGTCTTTCTCGTAAAAGAAAAATGGGGAACTCGCCTTTAAGTATGACAGAACTATTTGGAACTTTTCCATAAGACAACCAGGGAGACTCTGGGTGGTTCAAGATATTTTCACAATCACCCTCCATGCCAGTAGGAAGTATTGATGATTCTGCTGTCGAGGATGACACAGTCCTTAGACTGCACCTCTCCATAGCTGAAGACATGCCAGCCCTCTGTCTTGAAGAACTGTACTCTGTCTGCAGGGCACCTCCTATGCTATGTGTGACAAGTGACCATTTGACATTCAGACTGAGGGTGCCAGTGACAAGCCACATGATACATTTTTTGTTTTGTTTTTGGATGAAAAATAAATACATAGAGAAGCTTGAAATGCCCCAGTGGCTCACACTCCATTTTGGAAACCTGTGTTGCTCTTGAACCAGCTCGACCTTTAATTCATCCTTCATCACTAGTTGTGAAACTCCGGGTGAGAGCTATAACATTGCTGTGCTCGGGTTTCCTACTGGCTGAATAGGATTGTTATGAGGATTACATGAGATACTGTGTCGAATCACTCAGCGTGGTGTCTGGTATGGTGAAAATGGGCTGTAATAATGCTTACGCTTCAGCTTCCATTAACCAAGAAGCCAAATTTAACCCCATTTAGCCAAAAAAAAGTCTACTCGCGATAATCCATTATCCCTCCCCATCCCCTTCCCTCCCTCTGTCCCAGGTCTGACTTTGGGCATGCCAAATCATTTCATCTCATATATTGGATCCAAGCCACTGATAGCAGCTGCGCAGGGCACTGGGTTGAAAGGGGCTGTGATGATGAGTCTGTGTTCAACAGGGGAAAAGTGCTGTGATTGATTACCAATGTCTGCCATGAGCACAGGAGGAGTCAATGGTAGCAAGCCTCCCAAACACTACTACCCTTCTCTCATTGCTAATTTCTCCTTTAGGACCAGGAGAGTGCCTTGATCACCCTTACATAAACATTCCCTAGCGTAGTTTCTGCAATGTATCTGGGAGTCGAACAAAGTCTGTTAGGTGAACACATAAACAAATGACGCCATCTTGTTAGTCACTATCATTACCACCATTAGTTTGAAGGAAATTATTGTTTTCTAGAAAAAGCTTCATCAGAGAAAGCTGTCCTGAGAGCTTTGGAACTGGAACAGTAGATCTGACCAAGTACCTCAAGCTGAAGAAGGGGAAGACTAACACGTTTAGGGCTGTAGAGAAAGGTGAGCCCAAAGGGAACATGGGAGGGGGACACGGAGAGGGGAGACAGAGACGAAGTTAATGGGAAAATGTGTGGAACACGTTTCTCTGGCAAACTCCAAGTCACATTATAACCAAAGTGACTACACTTAATTCTTTGAATTAAATAAAGGAGCATTTTGTAGGCTCTTAAACGCCATTTTTTTAATTGTTAGGTAAGTACAAATACAGAAATATAAAAAAGGGCTTAAGAATTATTAGGCTAGCTGGTTGGTGTTCAGTTTTGCTACCTACAATGGTACGATCCTATGCTGGGTGAGAGAACCTGGTTTGTAAGATGAGCTTACCTTTCATGGTTTGCTCAAAGACACAACTATAAAGCTTAGGGATTTGGATGGGAGGGGATCTTGAAGATCAGACAAGTAGTCAGACCTTCCAATTTTACAGATTAGAAACATTTTTCCCTTTGATTTTTGGACCTAACCTCCATTTTTCTAGTCCAGCTCACCATCATACCACCAATGTTCCATGTAGACTCCTTTGTCTTTTTCAAATTAAAGTGAATTGACATTAATTAAGCTTTAGAAATTTAAAACATTGGTTATGCCCTCTTGAACTAACTGAAGATTCACTGGGCGTTACAAACCTCAAACTAAGAATGAATGTAAACTGTGTTCACATATAAAGCAAATACATATTTATACATGTACGTTATAATTAATGGACAATTACAATTTAATGTCCGCCATTAACTGTTGAGTAATGTTCATCATTCAGTGTAAACAGTCAACAGAAAACACCCACTCAAGTTGTTAAACATGCCTTTGGTTTCCAGACTCTAACTTCTATGGCTGGCTCAGTAAATTAAATCATTTAGCGTTCTCTAGAGGAGAGAGATTTTCTTGTCATTGACTAATGTTGGATATGAAGTTACACATTAGCCATGCATGAAATATTGTCTGCTGTGTGTATACAGAATGTAGCTGTACAAAATAAGCTTCTTTTGGCATTTGAGACAGCCCAATAAACAGCATACCTCATCCAGAAGAAAGTTTGACTTTCTCGGAAGTCAAATGAGAAATCAGACAAAAGAATAAGACACTCAGGAAACTAAATCACCTTTTCTTACTGAGAAAGCTGATAATGGAGGACGTTGCTTAAATGCGTAGATAGTTGGGTTTCCTGACACTAACCTCCAGAATTGGGCAAACCAGCTTACTAGCCATGGACAGGGCTGGACGGCCGCAGATGCAGCCCCTACCGCCTCCAGCATGGAGGGCACAGGGGAATGTGCTCACCTGCAGAAGAGAAGGAGGGTATCTTGGTCCGTTCGGGCTGCTATAACAAAATACCAAAAACTAGGCAGCTTATAAACAGCAGAAACTTTTTTCTCACAGTTCTGGAAGCTGGAAAGTCCAAGATCAAGACAGATTCTGTATCTGGTAAGAATCCACTTTCTCACTCATGAATGGCACCTTTTCGCTGTGTGCTCACATGGTAGAAGGGACGAGCAAAGGGTCTTCCTCTGGCCTCTCGTAAGACCATTCATGACAGCTCCACCCCCATGACCTGATTAACTCCCTAAGTCCCCACCTCCTGCTTCCACCACCTTAAGGGGAAGGGTTTCAACATGTGAATTTTGGGGAACACAAACACTCAGGCCATAGTAGAGAGCTGGGTCCCCATCCCCAGCATCGCCTTCCAGACTCACCAACCAGATGCTCACTTCTCACTCATTTTCCCCGTGTAGCCCTGGTGGGTGTGAAGCAACGTCAGGGGGGACTGTCCAGGTCCTGATTCAGGAAGGGGACAGAAGAAGGTCATCAAAATACTGCACAAGATGCAGGAAATACGATTTCATTCATTGGAATACAGGCTCCACGCGGGCAAGAATTTTTCCTGGTTGTTCACTGCTGTATTCCCAGTGCTTAGGAAAGTCTCCCCAGCACACATAAGGGGTTCAACAAATATTAACTGAATGAGCGAATAGGGAGGATCGTGGGAGCAGACAGAGGAGACAGGAGTGGTGTACCGCTCCCCAGACTCAAGGGGAGAAACATTGTCCTCCCCACAGGCCTGGGGAATAGTTAAAAATAATAATAATAGCCATTCTAGGAAATAAAATTTTTTTGATTTGACAGCTTTGCTATCATGATATCATAGAATTATTTGTGGGTAAAGAAAAAGAATGGTATTAATGACTAACATTTATTGAACATATGTTAGGTACCAGACACAGTTCTGAGCCGTTTACAAGTATTGACTCCTCTAAACTTCATTGCAGTCACTGACGTAGGTGCCATTATTGGCCCATGTTACGGATGTGAAAAAGTACAGGGCCAGGTGTAACAAGTTCAAATCCAGGCATTCTAGTCCTGAGCTCATACATAACCACTTCCTTGTATTTTACTATTTACTATTGGAATATACCCCTCTTTCTCCTGACCACCCCCCTGTGTGTGTATGAGCGTGTGTGTGTGTCTGTCTGTCTGTCTTTCTCTCTCCGCCAAGTTTTCTTCATCTCTCTCTGTTTTAGTTTCCACATCTGTGAAATGGTGATAGTAACATTTAATGATGCAATGAGGCCGAACAAGATAAGAGTGTTAAGCTCCCAGTAGAATGCCCAGTGCATAGTAAATGGTCAATAAACAGCAGTTA
>CAUYSK010032256.1:0-15046 GCA_963575035.1 Avahi laniger
GGGCCCAAACTTCAAAAAGAACTGCGCCACAGTGGCAGCCTCTTGTGTGCTTCACCAGGCCCTGGTATTCAAAGGTGTCCAGCAGGAGCTTGGCAGCGCCCTCGGAGGTGAGCCTCTGCCGTTTCTGGAACAGCTCCCAGCGCTCCCGCTGCTCGCCCAGGTCCGGCGTGGACACCGAGGACGTCGGTGTCGCCGGAGTCGGCGGCGGTGAGAGCAGTGCCAGCTCCGGCGGCGGCTCCGCGGGGCCCGCCTCCTGGGCCCGGGGCAACGAGCTCCTCAGCCGCCGCTTCGGCGACGGCCGCTTCGCCACCGCCTGGTCCCCGCCCCCGGCCTGGCTTGCCGAGCGCCGTGTGCGGCTGGTGTTGGGCGCGGGGTGGCGGCCCCGGACCGCTTCTGCCCTCGCGGGTTGGCGGCAGGAGCAGCGCTCTTTGCCCGCCGCATGCCTCCCCCGGCTCGGCGCGCAGAAAATGCTGTTAAAGTCTTGATAAGGAGCATCGCAATCAAATTGCTGAAAACCAGTGGAGAAAAATTTAAAGATAGACAGATAAAAAAGAATTTTTTGCACATAGAAGGAAAGAAAATAACTTTGCATCAGAAATTATGTAAGTCAGAAGATAATGGATTAATATTAAAGTTTCTAAAAAACAAAACAAATCTACTGTCAATCTGCAACTTTATTCAGTGAAAATAAATATCTTTCAAAATTGAAGGTGAAATGAAGACTTTTCCTTTTTTTGATTATTGTATAATCAATATTACTAGACTAAGCATTCACAGGAAATCGATGGTCAGAAAAATTAGAAAATTTAAGAGGGAATATCTCATTAAAGCAGAATTTCTTCCCAACAATAAAAAATGAAAATGAGACCTGGGCATGGTGGTACCTGCCTATAATCCCAGCTACTCAGGAGGCTGAGGTGGAAGGATGCTTGAGGCCAGGAGTTCGAGATCAGCCTGGGCAACAGAGCGAGACCCCATCTGTAAAAAAAAGAAAAAAAAAAAAGGATAATTATCTGGGTGTGGTGATGCATGCTTATAGTTCCAGCTACTCAAGAGGCTGAGGTGGGAGGATTGCTTGAGCCCAGGAGTTTCAGGCTGCAGTGAGCTATGATTATGCCACTGCACTCCAGCCTGGATGACAGAACAAGAACCTGTTTCTAAAATAAATAAATGAGCAAATAAATAAAAAGAATTTTAGAAGTGAAGGACAAAGAATAGGTGACATGAAAAAAATAAAAAAGTATGAAAATGAGGCTATAGCCAAAGTAAATTTCCAAGTGGCTCATTTGTTAGCCAAGCAAGGAAAGACATTTATCAACAGTGAGTTAATTAAATCTTGTTTGATTGTTGCAGCCGAAGAAATGTGTTCAGATAAAATATACTTGTTTAAGACTATAACTTTATAGTGAGAACAGTTTCTTGAAGAGTTGAGGGCATTGGAACATCAATAGTTAATTAAAAAACAAGCAAATTATTTAAAGTGGTTTCCTTTGGTTCTTAATAAGTTGGATAGATGTTACTGATATTTTTCAGTTGTCATTTATTATAGGAGTCAATGCTGAGTTCAAAGTGGCTGAAAAATTAGCCTCTGTGAATAGTTTGTGTGGAACAACTATAGGTGAGACTATTTTCAGAGTTGAGAAAACACAAATTTGGTATAATCTGAAGTGGGACTGCTAAGATTTATCACAACCAATGGTGGTAAAAATACATTTGATGCGGTAAAAGGCTTCACAGTATACATTTTTTTATAAAGCTTTTGAAAATGTAAAGTGTTGAGAACCTGAGCTTATTCATTACATTATTCATCAGCAAGTACTTTGTAGAAAATGTTTGAATCTAATCATGTATTTATTGAACCAGTAGTGCCAATGGTAAACTTTATTCACTATTGTGGACATAGAATTGTTTGGTAGGCTCCATGAATTTTGGTTCGAACTATAAGCTGAATAGCCTGATTTTCTCCAACATGCAGCACTGATAGCCTAGCAGTGCTAAAGTTTTACTGTAAATTTTTTTTCTTTAGAGACAGGGTCTTGCTCTGTCATCCAGGCTAGAGGGCAGTAGCACGATCATAGCTCACTGCAACCTTGAACTCTTGGGCTCAAGCAATCCTCCCACCTCAGCCTACAAAGTAGCTGGGACTACAGGCTCAAGCCACCACACCCAGCTAGTTACTGCAATTTTTTGAGCTCAGGGCCAAGGTTGAAATTTTTATTATCCAATATGGATTCATTAGTTCCATATAAGAAAAGAAGACAAAGACACAATATACCTAGATTTAAATAAAGTGTCTCTTACAACAGAAAAAATGAAAAACTGTGAATTCTTTTGAAATACAATTAGATAAGTTTGAGAGTTCAGGGACACATTATCCGTAGAGTACCAACTTAACGAGTATAGCATGATGAATTAAAATATACTTATTCCCCTGCTGTTTTTCAACAGTTTTGCCAATCATTTAGATATAGATGGAAAGGGTTAGAGTTTAATGTTAAATAATGAGAAAGGGTTATATTGGTTGCAAACTTACCTTAAATCAAGGATACTAGGATTTCCCACCCCCAATCCCTCAAGAGCAACAAAAAACTCAGGATTCTTAAATAAAAACACAAGGAGAATCACAATACCACTTTGCTATATATTCCCAAGTAGCCAATACCCCTTTTGTGTATCACACTCTGTGCTCTTTGACAATAAGCTGGTCTATGATTTTTGGTCATATCTTCTCTCAGTACCCCAAGGTGCCCATAATTATTTCCAGGAACCTCATTTCTGCAAACCACAGCCCCCCTGCACAAACTGCTGACAAGCCCCTGAGTGTGTTAACACTATTTCAGATTTTTGTGTCTCTGCATATGCTGTTTCCTCTGTCACTGCTCAAAGCAAAGCTGTCACCTCTTTGATGAAGCCTCTTTATACTTTCCAATCATATTTAATCACTTTGTCTTTTGTGTGGAACTTTTAATACTACACTTATCACTCTAGTTTGAAATATTTCTTAACCTTTCTCTCATGTACAGACTGTGACTTCTTTGAGGGATCGTCTGTGACTTCTCCTCCTCCTCCTTCCTCCCTCCTCCCCACTTCCTGCCCCACTCCTCTTCCTTCTTATTTTTAATCATCATATATAGGAGAGCAATAGGGCTTGGTATATTAGCATCCCAATTAGTGCTTGTAGAAGTGATTTGAACCCATGGTCCTCTCATCCTTTTCGCTACTGTCTTGCTCAGTGGTCTATAAACATTTAAAGAAAAATATTTTCTCAAAAGAACTGAGTAGACACTGCACTGAAACAGAAAATACGCTAAAATCCATAAAAATTGTATAAATATTTATTTGGCAGAGTAATAGGCATTTAGAGGTAAGAACATTGATGTTAACTCTTAGATCAACAGGTGGACTTAGAATAGGGTGAAGAGCAATAGGTCTTATTTTTGATGTCTCTTTTTTTTGGACGGTTGTTGTATTTTCTAAATGCCAGAATATGCTTGTTTTTCTTTTCTCAACCCTGCCCAAATGCAGATATCTAGAAAATATGTATCTACTGCATATGTTTTTATATGTCTTGTGTGTGCATATATGAAAGAACAAGAAAGGTGATTTTCATTAAAAAGTAATTAAAAGATATTTCCATGACTCTTATGATTTTATCTTTGCCTCAACCCCTGAGGTATAAAAATAACTTGATAAAACTTACTTATTCCCGAGGGATCCCTTCCCCAAGGTGACCCATTAATTGCCTCCTGCTATGTTGCTTTGGGAAAATCAGTCTTATTCTATGAGACCATTCCCAGCACAGACTGCAGTCATATTGGCCTTCCGTGCTCTATTTAGCGCCACTTTTCACTACCCTTGTATTGTGAATTGGCTATTCCTTTTCTGCTCTGGGCTCATGTAAAATAGCTCCAAATGCCAGATGTGATTTTTCTGAAGAAGCTGCTACTTCAGATCTGCTAGAGAACAGGTGGGTGAGAAGGATGGGCAGAACGGATTCAATCAGATCGTTGTGTTTTGCTAAGAGATTTTCTGGTAACTAAACCACAGTTTGAAATCACCACTGCATATAGGAGAAGAGGGTACCCAGAAGAGAAAGAGTTGGGAACAGAAATTGAGTCAATGGGCAGGGTTTGACAAATATCTGTAGGGAACTTATCTTGGTGTTTAAACAGGGACAGAGAGGGGCTCAGGTATTTAAGGGTAAGAACCATCACGTGGTGAAATCCTGTCATTTGCAACAACGTGGATAGAACTCGAGGACATTATCTTAACTGAAATAAGCCAGGCACAGAAAGACAAATCTTGCATGTTCTCACTCACATGTGGGAGCTAAAAAAAAAAAACAAAACTGAACTCCCGGAGACAGAGAGTAGAGTGACAGTTACCAGAGGCTGGGAAGGACAGTGAGGAGGGGGGAGCAGGGATGGTTAATGAGTACAAAAATACAGTTAGATAGAAGAAATAAGATCTAGTGTTTGGTATCACAACAGGGCAACTATAGCCAACAATAATTTATTGTATATTTCACAATCACTAGAAGAGTGGAATTAGAATGTTCCTAACACAAAGAAATGGTAAATGCTTGAGGTGATGGTTACTCTAATTACAATGATTTGATCATTACACATGTGTGCTCATATGAAAATATCACATGCACCCCATAAATATGTATAACTTTTATGGATCCATAATAATAATTATTATTTTTTGGTAGTTTAAGGTAAATTTTAATAGATTTATAAAAATCATAGATACAAAACATGTGAAACTAATCACTGTGGCTTTAAAATAGCTTTTGTGCACTTTATCATGTGTATAAAATAATTAAAATAAAAAAATCAATAAAAGAAACTATGATGTGAGAGAATCAGGCATGAGCCAAGAATTCATAGGAGTGTAAATAACACTAGGATGCTTAGATTTAGCTCCTAATTCAGATTAGTTTGGCAGTAAACATCCACTCCAGAGTAGCAGGTAGTGGTATTTGGGAAAATCAGTCCAAATACCAGGTAATGGTATTTGGTCTTGGTTGTAGAAGGCAACTTCTATGTGGACCAAGCAAATACAAGAATGAAATTTAGGTGATGTTTGACAAAGAGGCAGGAGAAGCATTTTTTCCTCCTACACTGACCATTTAATCAGTTATTAATAAATGACTGAAGAGAACAAACATGAACTGATTGTGAAGGGCAAATATTCCCTCTAATTTTCTCAGTTGGACCCCAGTCTTCTGAAATAATCAAAGAAGCTCGATATCTGGGTTAAGTTCATTTTTGTTTGTACATCATTTTTTAAATTCAACAAAAAACAATTCTTTGGCTTCTGTTATGTTTCCAGTACAGTGCTGGGTGCTGGGGTTATAGAGAGAAAGACTTTTCTTTCCCCGCTGAGCTCACAGCTTGGTGTAGGAGACAGAAAAAGAAAGTGGTGTGACTTTCTATCACTGTGCAGTTAGAGCTGGACAGCTGTGGGGTGGAAAGGTACGCAAGGGAGGATTGCTCTTTAGGGAAATGTTGCATTAGAAAAGAAGTGGAAAAAATAGGGGAAACTTCAGTTTTAAATTAAGGGTCTGCCATTTTCTATCCATCAGGGTTTCTGTCAAATATTTTCTGAGAAGTAAAGCTCGGTCTTGTCTTGGTGTGATTAGCTTCTCCCTCTAAAGACTTTTGCTGGGTGTGGCTAGGGCCCAGGAGAGGAACAATATTTTTGTTTTTTTGGTTTTTTAGCGAGGGCATTGGGGAGGTTTTGAGAGATAGATGGCTTTTAAGCATGGCTATGAAAAATAGGCAACATTTCAGAATAGACGGGGCAGGGTATTTTACGAGGAGGGGATAATTTAAGCAAAAAGAGGAGAAGAGTTTTAGGGATGGCAAGGGGACTGGTTTGGGTGAAGACAGGGTAAGAGAGTGCTGGAGCTAAAACACAGGGACCTGCTGAATATCATGGTTGCTCTTTAGCCAATGGATAGTCACTGAGGATTTTGAGTGGTAGAGAGGCATAACTAGTGTTTTCAGAACATTAATCTGCTGTAGAATGGGCTGGGTGGCAAGGACTGGAGACTGGGCATGCTTTGGATTTTGTAGACCCTCGTATTTCCCATCTCTGGATGGTTGATCTTCACTATCTATCATTTTGAAGATCTAATCTATGGGTTAATTCCATATTTCTTATTTCTATATCTCTCTCCTGACTCCCTAGATCTCAATTCATCTCAATCAGATTCCAGATAAACCATGGAAAATTTAAATTTTTTTCTTTCTCAAATACTCAAAGTTCAGGGTACCTGGCCATCTTTTCCTTGGCTTTGGGTTTCCCCTTTATTTATTTGACAATGACATGAACAAATAAAATAGGGACAATAATAGGCAGAAATAATTTTATACATCTGCTTGAAAATGTGAAGTTATATAACTATTGACAATAGAGCCACTAAAAGACTGATCTTTGATTTCTAGTACAGTTAAAATTCATCCATCCCCAGTCTAGTGTTCTTTCCACTACAACAAAAAGCCTTATCGTATATAACATTCCTTGTATTTTCATATATTCTTTTCTTTCTCCCTTGATCCATAGCAATACATTGCCCAGAGCAGATATTGTTTTGAATGTAGTTGTTGATGTTTATTCTTAAATCTATTGTAATTATGCTTTTGTTTAAATTATGTAACTCTAAACAGCTTTTAGAAGGTGTGTTGGACTTGCTGAGGTAAATGTTTACTACACAGAAAATATCAAAAAATTAGAGTAAGTCCCTTCAAAAAGAGAAAGGAAATTGGTGAGTAAATGTGATAAAAAAAATGATCTGTGGTTAAAATTGAAATTCCAATGAAATGCCACTACATTCATTTATCCATCCATCCATCCATCCATTCATCCACCCATCATATAATTCAACCATACAACCAGCCAGCAGACAATATTTATTGAGTATTTACTATCCACAGGCATGTTGATAAACACAGATATCTTCTATGTTGTTAAAGTATTTTCGTGGGGTCCCTGGGAACTTATGGATGTCCAATGGTTAGCAAACAAGTTATTGTCATTTTCTTTCCTTTTTAAAAATTCTAGCAGTTGTATTAATTTCTGAGTACTCTAGCTGCCTAGCTCAAAACTTAGATCAACTTTCACATTCTTTCAGGATTTACTCTTAGATGTAGAATTGGAAATCAGATTAACTTCATGATTTGCTTCATATGTAGAAGATTATTTGGAATATCTATAATGTGGCCTAAAATAAGTCTCACTGAACAGACTCTTGATTTGAGTTCTAAAGCATCACAGGGATAACCAGAAGTCATTAGACCAATTTTTGATCGTAGGGAAACCTCAAAATACCTGGAACTGGGAGAAAGAGAGGTTAACCTCCAAATTCTCTAGCTTTTTGAAGTACCTGTGGGCTAGCAGAGGCAACAATTTATTGCCATATAATGTAATACTTAGTACTTTCATTTTTCTTTCATCCTAAAACTGTAATAAAATTTTTTTCCTAGACATGCAAAATATGATGCTGGTATTTTGATGGGAATTGTATTGAATCTGTAGATTGCTTTGGGTAGGAAAAAACACATTATTAAAAAAAATTACAAAGACTCAGGGTCAGCCCCAGAACTGTTCCTCCAACTTTGGAACCCCAAACCCTGGGTTTCTGACACTGGAGGACCAGGCTGGAGGGCCCCCCACCCTCCACCTTATCACCCTCAAACTTTACACTGTAGGCTGGGCAGTAAGGGGGCTTCTGTGGCCTACAAAGTGGCCCACAAAGTAGCCCTTGTTGATATTCATATCAGCCCATCGCCCATGCCAAATGACCCAGATTTACTTGCCAAAAAAAAAAAAAAAATCTGACATCCCTGGAGTATGTCGTTCAGTTCTGCTTTCTCCTTATCCCAGTGAAAATGTCCATAATTTTCACCTTATGGATTTTATGTGTCTAAAATGCTTTCTAAAGAACTGATTTTTAAAGCAAGCACACCCCCACCCCGTTCCTCTTTCTTCAGATGCATGGGATACCCTGCAGTTTCGTTGCCCTAAAAACCACTCAGGGTACAGATCGTTTTACCCTGGACACCGAAGAAATTCTCCTGATTTGAGCCACTTGGTGGCGAAACATTAACTGTGGACTTTTCCTAGCAGGGTGGGGTAGAGCAAATATTTACAGCTCTCAGGAAACTTGAGTTTGACTCATATTTTAGCTGACTCGTGAATCAGAACTATCGAAGACTAGGTTTTTTTGGTGTAAGGAAAGAAGATGACTGTTAGAGAAACCATGTCCGCGCGATCGCAGAGAGAAAACACAAAGAAAGGAATTTAGAGTGACTCAGCCCGGGCTGGCGGCGGGCGCTGACCTGGCGAACAATGGAAAGTCACAGCGGGGCCTCGGAAGCCGCGTCCACACCCGCCCCGCCGGGGGCTCCGGCCGCTGGGGGCAGCAGGGACGCTAAGCAAAAAGTGACTTTCTTAACCCTCGTTTCTTGCTTTTTAGCCTCTAAGGTTGCAACATAATTATGATAATTTGGTACAACCCACAGGAGCTGTGGGACCTAAAAGCAAAGGTCGGGGGCCTCATTCCCAGAGGCCAGAGTCACCCGGGGCAGCAAACAGCAGATGGAGACGGCAGATCGATTCATGCCCAGCCCGGGGTGGAGCCGGATAGGTCCCTACACACGTCTTAACTCAGCGCAAACCTATCCTGAAAAGAAAGCACGAGGCTCCACCTCGCAAGCCTTTGCTTCCAGGCCGGGGGCGAAGGGCTTTGCTATGGTTGGAGGCGGCCAGCTTGGCCTCTCAGGATACGAATTTGCGCTTTCTGGCAGGAACAGGGATTCGGGGAAGAAGCTGGCCCCAAGCCCGGTGGTTAGGAGATCGCTTCTGAAAATTCATCTGAATCTGAATCTGTTGAGCTTGGGGTTTCTTGTGTGGGACTCGGTTACTCTCGAGGAATACAGCGGCTGCAGCCAACATTAGAAAATCAGTAGAATGTGTTGAGTGCCCTGGATTTTTGTTGTTGGTGTGTTTGCTGGTTCGTGGGATGAAGAGTCCAGGCAGGGCCAGACCAGCTCTGAAAATCTCCAGGAGGCCCCACCAGTGTCCTCAGGGCCCCAGGCCCGGGCAGTTTCCTGGGGCGGCTCCCAGCGCAGCCACATGCAGCTCTGTGGGTTGCACCCAGGCTCAGCTCCCGGAGCTCGTGCTTTGCTGGGGAAGGAAGGGAGGCATCGCTCGCTCTCGAACCAGTGCTGGCCAGCGTCCCTCGCCCCTCCTAGCTCGGCCACCCTTTGCCCTGCCCAGGACAGCTTCCGCCGGCCCTTCAGCCCAGGATGCCATCCAAATTCATAAGTTGTCCCTCTAAATCTGCCTTGACTCACATTCCAGGCCCCAGGGATACACTAACACCCATACACTAACGCGTCCAATTCCTGATACACTAATACACACAAGTCCATCTTTGCCTGTCTCTTTTTCCTGTAGATGAGATGACCATGTGGTTTGCCATCCAAACCTCGACTTACGAGAGGAAAAAGGATGCTATTATAATAATTATACCCAATAGTCTGGGGCCACTGAGCCTGTAGTCCCAGATATTCAGGAGCATGAGACAAGGAGGACTGCTTGAAGCCAGGTGTCGGAAACCAGCCTGGGTGACGTAGCAAGACCCTGTCTCTAAATAAAAATAATAATAACAATAATAATAATAATGATTACACCCGGACCACAGAAGAAAATCTGTTCCAGGCCTAGCAGGGTACTAGTATATACAGTTACCTTGGGAAACTTGAGCAATTTATCTAAATTCGGAAAACATTTTGTGCTCCTTACATTCTCCCAGTAAAAGGGAAGGAGGGAGAGAGCGTGACAGGAGGAGAAGCAATTTAAAAAGAAAAAAAAGCCCAATTCAACACTGCATTTTTGAAAAATATTCTATTTGTTAAGAATACTTAGACCTAGTTAGTGTATTTAGCTCCACTTTTCTAAATACTTGGAGATTTATTTGTAAATGCATGCAACAATTTCTGTCGACATCAGCAAGGCAGGGTTAGCAAGTGCTGCCAAGGATGTAGAACTAGCCTCACTGTGCCAGACTAGCCTAACAATGGTGTTTCTTCCCACAGGATTCTCTCTGTGCATTATCTTTATATCCCTATAGTTACTACTTACGTATAAATACAGATTTTGAAAAAGTAGATTTTTTTTCTGACTGTGGCTTCCTAGCTGTCTAGCTATGTGTAGTCAGCAAAAGCAGATCAATTTTTTTAGCAAGCTCTTATAGCACATAGTATATGTACAGACACTGTGTGTTCTAAAAACCTTATAGATATTAACTCATTTAGTCCTCATGACAACCCTACGGAGTAGGTATTATTGTTATCATTCCCATTTTATAGATGGGGAAACTGATGCAAAAAGAGGTTAAATAAATTGCCCAAAATCTCAAAACTAATAAATTGCACAGGTGCGTTTAGAGCCCAGGCAGTCTACTACTAGAGTTCATGATCCCAAGCACTCATTTATGCTGATTTGACCTGTGAAGCCTTCCTAAGAGCAATCAGAGAGATATGACCTGGCTTAATTTAGCTTTTTCCGCTAAAGTACTCAATGCTGTGTTTTAGTGCTGCCCATACCTCTAATAAATGTCCCCATCAGCCATCCCAGAATAAAGACAGATTTTCTTCTGTGGTCTGGGTATAATTATAATTTTTATTTTTTAAAGACAAGGTCTTGCTGTATCACCCAGGCTAGTCTCAAACTCCTGGCCTCAAGCAATTCCCACTGGTGGCGTAAAGCCTTTAGAGGTATAACCCAGTCTTCTTTCTCTCAAGCCCTCAGCTTCAGCTACATTAAAACCCCAGTCTAGGCCGGGCATGGTGGCTCATGCATGTAGTCCTAGCACTCTGGGAGGCCAAGGCAGATGGATCCTTTGAGCTCAGGAGTTCGAGACCAGCCTGAGCAAGAGCAAGACCTCATTTCTACTAAAAATAGAAAGAAATTAGCTGGACAACTAAAAATATATATACAAAAAATTAGCCAGGCATGGTGGCACATGCCTGTAGTCCCAGCTACTCGGAAGGCTGAGGCAGGAGGATCCCTTGAGCCCAGGAGTTTGAGGTTGCTGTGAGCTAGGCTGACGCCATGGCACTCGGGTAACAGAGTGAGACTTTGTGTCAAAAAAATAATTAAATAAAATAAAACCCCAGTCTATACTGTCCTGCCTCAGCACTTTCTCTGTGCTTTTCCCTCCTCCTGGAATGCCTACCAACCCATCCCTCTGCACTGACTTCTTTTATTGAAACCCCATCTACCTTCAAGGCCCAGATCACACTGGCATTCCATTGTCACACAAGACAGAATCTCTCCACAGTCTGAAATCCTACAGGCTTTATCCACACCACTCACGTGCCTACATATCTTATCTCCTCTACTCAGTCAGCAATTTCTTTTCCCCACAACACTTAGCACAGCACATTTTTACATAAGTAGTTCTCAGTGAATGTATAGCCTCTCATTGTTTGCCCTCCACCAATCCTCTCTGTTAAATATCTGTAAAGAAATATGATGCGTTGATTATTTCAAAAAGAGAAGATTTCCTCCTTAAAAAAAAAAAGAAAAAAGAAAAAAAAAACACATGATTTTTGTTCAGGAATCTATTCCTCTCCATTTCTACAAGTAGACCCTGATTTGTCTGAGCCAGTGCTACCCAATAGAAATAGAAAGCAAGTCACATATGTCGCTTTAAATTTTCTAGTAGTCACATTAAAAAAGTAAAAATAGGCCAGGTATGGTACTGCATACCTGTGGTCCCAGCTATTCAGGAGGCTGAGGCAGGAGGATGACATGAGCCCAGGAGTTTGAGGCCACAGTGAGCTATGATGACACCACTGCACTCTAGCCCAGGCAACAGAGTGAGACCCTGCCTCAAAAAAATAAATAAATAAAAATAAACAGATAAAATTAGTTTTAATAATACATTTTATTTAACCCAACATATCTAAAATGTTATAATTTCAACATGTAATCAGTATAAAAAACATTAAAAGATATTTTACATGTGTGTATGAAGTTTTTGGACTCTGATGAGTATTTTACACTTACAACATATCTTAATTCAGACTAGCCACATTTCAAGTGCTCAGTACCCACATGTGGCTAGTAACTTCTATATCGGATAGGGCAGGTCTGAGCCCATCAGCACAACATTCCTATGGTGACCATTACTGGTCCAGGAGTGGTAGGCTGGAGGCCTAAGTTGGGCTGATCAGACTGAAACAAAGGATTTATAGTCCATGTTTGGGAGAGGTTTCTGCCTGCTGCTTATTTTTGCAAGGGAAGCCTACAGCTCTGATTGCCACTGGCAGCCTTTGTGGAAATCATCTCAGAACTACGAAGAAGAACCAGTAGCATTGGTATTAGGATGACACCAACACTGAGGATGGCAGTAATGGGGAGACAGAAAGAACCCCAAGTCCTTAATGACATCACTGAGCCACTGATCATACAGGGCCTGGAGCTAACCCTACTTCTGGTTATGAAAAATAATAAATTTTCCCTTTTATTTAAGCCAGACTGAGTCAGAGGTTTCTGTAGCACCCAAGAACATCCCAACATCAGAGCTAACCCTTGAACCCAGGCCTACAGCCTCCTGCACACAGGCTTCTCTACCAGGCTGCCTCTCAAGAAAGATTTTTGGCGAATTCTTTTGGGTCCCTCTCAGATTCTTTCCTTGGCACATTGGTGGTAACCGCCAAGTCATTGGAAGTAAAGATCCCCAAAGATGCTGGTGCTTGTGAAGGCCTCACCCACAAGGTGGCTCAGGGCAGCTGCAGATGTCATTTCAGGGCACAGGAACAACCGGAAGTCCCTTCTCAGGACAGCTGCTGTTACACGGCACTCTCAAGCTAGCCAGCGTTTGTTCCATCTGCCAGGGCAGGCATTTGTCACAGCTTTTCAACATCTCTCCTGGAACCGATAGACCCTGGGGCTGGCCCAAAGCTGGACAAGCTAGAGCCCTTTGCCAGGAGGCAGTCCAGGAAGCCACACTTTCCTCTGCGATAGCAGCCTTTTCTGGCAGGGTGCTGAAGATCGGCATGTCCTGGGCCAACTGCTGGCGAGAGGTATTTAGAGAACATGTTGGGAAGATTGACAGGAGCACTGACCACTGCAGGACCAGAAAGTGAAGAGGAACAGAGAGTTGCCACCCCAGGAGTGAGAAAATTACTCATACACTCAGTTCATTGGGCATCACTTACAAGCAGCAGCAGTGTGGGAATTAACTCCCTCAGAGGCAAGTAGACCTCATCGTTCACTTACAATGCACAGGTCTTACAACTCCAAAACTAGGAGGAAAGGCAGAGCCACAATTAATCAAGCCTCCCCCTAATCTGTCTTGGAGAATAAGCATCTTACACCGATTGTTGAAAAATGTCAACATGGTATAGTGAGAAGAATGTGGCTTCCAGGCCAGAGAGCTACCACTCAGTGCTGTGCCACGGTGGGCAAGTCACAAGGCCCCTGTTATGCTCAGTTTTCTAGTCTTTGGAATAAACATTATTATATCTCATAGCTTTGGAAAGTCCGCTTTCTAAAATGCATATCAAACCCTTTGTAAGCTACTAAGTGCTATAAATATTCACCAGTATGATTTATTTTATTAATATAGGGGGAAAATGCCTCTGATGAGTTTTTTAATACCCAGAAACTACTACCTGCTTGTTAATAAAAAAATATAAATTTTTTAAATAAGATCATATGTTGTTACAGCATTTATTCATATCCACTTTACTCACTCTGGGCCTTTGGCTGCTGATTACAAAAACAGACCTAGGCCTGGCTCAGTGGCTCACACCTGTAATCCTAGCACTCTGGGAGGTCGAGGAGGAAGGATTGCTTGAGCTCAGGAGTTTGAGACCAGCCTGAGCAAGAGTGAGACCTCCATCTCTACTAAAAATAGAAAAAATTATCCAGGCGTGGTGGCGCATGCCTGGAGTCCCAACTACTTGGGAGGCCGAGGCAGGGGGATCGCTTGAGCCCAGGAGTTGGAGGTTACGGTGAGCTACAATCATGCCACTGCACTCTAGCCCGGGAAACAAACGAGACTGTCTCAAAACACACGCACACAAAAACCAGACCTCAAACACTTGTTCTGCACACTGCTGAGGACTGGAATGATGGCCATATGTGGTTACAGATCCAAATGGTTTACTAATCTTTAAAGTTTATACATCAGGGGTGTATTTATAGCATTTAATTATGAAAGAGCTTGCCAAGGTGTAGGATGCAACTCTTTAGGCCCTCTGAATGGTAATATAACATCTTGTTTCCTTCTGACCCTAAAACCAGTGGCTCACAGGCACCCTCTTTCCCAGTCAAGGAACCACACACCCACATGGAACGCCCTTGGTCTCCCGTGTCTAAAGATGAAGGAGCAGCTTAGGGGCAGGTATACGGTGGGAGGGGAACACGCAAAACAAAAAACAAAAACAAAAAGATGAAGGGGCACAATGCTGCATGAATCTGGATCCCAGAATAATTGTCGCTAGACACTAAACTAGAAAACACAGGCAGGTACTTGTGCAGGTGTGCGCACACACACACAAACACACACACACACACACACACACACGCACACCTTTCTACTGGTGTCTTCCACTGAGTTAACCCTTAAGGCTTAACTCAAGAAAATATTACCAACTATTAAATCTGGATGATAGTTATATGGCCATATTATTTATAGCCATATTATTTTCTATACTTTTCGATGTTTGAAATGTTTCATAAAACAACATTTTTCAGTAATAATTTTTTTTTTTTTTTTTTTGAGACAGAGTCCCACTTTGTTGCCCTGGCTAGAGTGAGTGCCTTGGCGTCAGCCTAGCTCACAGCAATCTCACACTCCTGGGCTCAAGCAATCCTTCTGCCTCAGCCTCCCAAGTAGCTGGGACTACAGGCATGTGCCACCATGCCTGGCTAATTTTTTCTATATATTTTTAGCTGTCC
This sequence comes from Avahi laniger, assembly GCA_963575035.1. Taxonomy (NCBI): domain Eukaryota; kingdom Metazoa; phylum Chordata; class Mammalia; order Primates; family Indriidae; genus Avahi; species Avahi laniger. Next base: position 14,989 of record CAUYSK010032256.1, read on the forward strand.
AATTAATTTCTTTCTATTTTTGGTAGAGACGGGGTCTCGCTCTTGCTCAGGCTGGTCT
>CAUYSK010032258.1:0-17514 GCA_963575035.1 Avahi laniger
CTTCTCAATGGCCCAATGCAGCTGGAAGTAAGAAGAGATCTTGGGTAATGTAATCCTACAGCTCAACCTCAAAGAGTGCAAAGCAGAGCATGGAAAGGTAGGGAATAGATGTGGTTTGGGGAGGTTAGGGGCAAATGGAGAATGCCTAGCCTAGGACCCATTTTAAATTATTGTAAATTTGTAACATAGAAGAGTGTTATAATGAAAATGCTCTTGTAGAAAGATTTGGTTCAGTGGATTTTGAGTCTTCTTAAAAAAAAACATCTCTCTCTTCAGGCAGAATTCCAACTTATAAAAAAAAAAAAGGCACAATGGAATCTCTTATCTGATTTATCCATATAGTCCCTGCTGTGGCTAATTTTATTATTTCTCTGTAGACTAGTTAGACCAGAATTAGTTCATCTTCCACAGAGTTCCTAAGCCCTTGCAGTGCAAAAGGTAGGGTGCTAGTGGCTGAAAGGGACAAAAGAGTAGGACAGAGTACTAGCCTTGAAAAGCTTGAGTCTGGTTGTAGGGTGGACAGGGAAGTGGTGATGTAGACAAGTACACAAATAATAACAAATCAGGCAGAATCTGATAAATGTCATGTGTGTGTGAGCAAAAGTGTTAGGAGAATTAGAGGAGAAAGTGATCAAATCTGTATTGGTGAGTGTAGGGTGATTACAACATGAAAGGCTTCGTGGAGGAAGTCACCTTTGAGATAGGTCTTTGAGGAGAAGTATGGATTTTGACAGGTAAAGATTAGGTAGATGAGGACTTCTCAGTGACAGAGAATAGCATGAACAAAGACACAGAGGTGGAGTGTTTGATTTGTTAAAGATTAGGACATATTTAGGATAGCTGTGGAAGATGAAGTTGAAGGGCAAACGTGACTCCCTTTGGATAGACTTAAATCCACAATAATGGCTTTTGTTCAATTTTATAGGAAATGGAGAGTCATTGACTTTTTTATAGGTGGACAATGGTGTAATTGGTTAGAACTAAGCTTAAGAAGATTAATCTACAGAAGTTACCAATAGAATGCATTGGATTGGGGAGATTCCTTAGGAGCCCATTGTAGTTTCCCAAGCAGGTTATGAGTGCTAAAGAGTATTGGGGCCAGTGGGAATGTGTAAAGAGGCTGGGATATAAAGAAAAGGCCGGAGTCAAAGAAGACTTTACAATTTTTTTTTTTCTTGAAACAATCTCGCTCTGTTGCCCGGGCTAGAGTGAGTGCCGTGGCGTCAGCCTAGCTCACAGCAACCTCAAACTCCTGGGCTCAAGCAATCCTTCTGCCTCAGCTTCCCAAGTAGCTGGGACTACATGCATGTGCTACCATGCCCAGCTAATTTTTTCTACATATATTTTTAGTTGTCCAGATAATTTCTTTCTATTTTTAGTAGAGACGGGGTCTCGCTCTTGTTCAGGCTGGTCTCGAATTCCTGACGTCGAGCGATCCTCCTGCCTTGGCCTCCCAGCATGCTAGGATTACAGGCGTGAGCCACCACACCCAGCTGACTCTACAGTTTTGACCCTGGGCACCTAAGAGTGATATATCAGAAGGAGCTGGTTGTATGGATGTAGGAGGGAGAGTAGGTAAACATTAGGAGGTAGGGAAACTGGAAGAGATGGATAAGAGAGAAGTTAATTTTGGATGTAGTGAATTGGGGGTGGGAAGCATAGACACGGTGATGTCACCAAGCATTTGAAAATATGAGACTTGTGTTCTGCAGAAATGCTGGTCAGGTGTGTAGATTTGGTAGATATCAGTGTAGTGAGGATGAGTTAGCTTTGGCAATGAACGGGAAATGGTTGATATAAAAAAAACAAAATGAGAGTGAGTGAGAGAAAATACTGAGAAGAAAAAAAGGAGGTCCCAGAACTCAAATACCAGCATTATGTGGACAAGAGGAGGAAGGGTCTGCAAGTCATTGGGTTTTTTGTTTGTTTGTTTTTTTTGGTCTGCTTTGATGTAGTATAATTAACATACAATAAAATTCACTGTTTTAAGTGAACAATTTGACAAATGTATAAAACCATGTAACAACCACCACAATCATGATATAGTCCATTTTCATCATTCCTAAAAGTTCCCTTGTAGCTCTTTGCTGTTAATCTTTTCCACTTATTCCCTAGCTACTGGCAACAACTGATCTGCTTTATGTCACTATTGTTTTGTTTCTTCTAGAATTTCATATATATGGAAGTGTAATTTTGTAGTCTTTTGTGTCTGGCTTATTTGACTTAGCATAATGCTTTTGAGATGCATCCATCCATGTCATTCCTTGTATCAGTACTTCATTCCTTTTTATTACTGAGTAGTATGCCAGTGTATGAATATACTGTTATAATTTACCTATCCACTCATCAGTCAGTTTTTGGCAATTATAAATAAAGCTGCTATGACTATTCATGTGTAAGTCTTTATGCAGTCATCTGTTATCATTTTTCTGGGCAAATACCTGGAGGAGAATTGTTACATATATGGTTAAGTACAATAGGTGTTCATAATAAACTACTAAACAGTTTCCCATTTTACATTTCTACCAACAGTATATGAGTGTTTTAGTTGCTCATCCTCACCAGTACTTGGTATTGTCTGTATCTTTAAATTTAGCCATTTTAGTGGGTTTGTAATAGTATCTTATTGTGGTTTTAATTTGCATTTCCCTGATCACTAGTGATGTTGAACATCTCCTTATGTGCTTGTTTGGCCATTTAATATATCTTTGGTGAAGCATCTGTTCGAATATTTTGCTCATTTAAAAAAATTGTGTTTTCTTATTATTGAGTTGTAAAGGTTCTTTTTTTCTTTTGAGACAGAGTCTCGCTTTGTTGCCCTGGCTAGAGTGAGTGCTGTGGCGTCAGCCTAGCTCACAGCAACCTCAAACTCCTGGGCTCAAGCAATCCTTCTGCCTCATCCTCCCGAGTAGCTGGGACTACAGGCATGCACCACCATGCCCGGCTAATTTTTTCTATATATATATATATTTTTAGTTGTCCAGATAATTTCTTTCTATTTTTTGGTAGAGATGGGGTCTCACTCTTGCTCAGGCTGGTTTAGAACTCCTGACCTTGAGCGATCCACCCGCCTTGGCCTCCCAGAGTGCTAGGATTACAGGCGTGAACCACTGCGCCCGACGTAAAGGTTCTTTTTATGTATTCTTGATGTAAGTCCTTTATTGCTGCAGTCCCCAACTCCCAGGCCATGGATTGGTACAAGTCTGTGGCCTGTTAGGAACTAGGCCACACAGTAGGAGGTGAGCAGCAGGCCAGTGAGTGAAGCTTCATATGTATTTATGGCCACTCCCCATCGTTTGCATCACTGCATAAGCTCCACCTCTTGTTAGATCAATGGGGGCATTAGATTCTGATAGGAGCATGAACTCTACTATAAACTGCATACATGAGGGATCTAGGTTTCGACTTTTTATAAGAATCTAATGCCTGATGATCTGAGTTGGTGAGTTGGAGCTGAGGTAGTGATGCTAGCTCTGGGGAGCAGCTGCAAATACAGATTATCATTAGCAGAGAGGTTTGACTGCACAATAAATGTAATGTGGCTGAATCATCCCAAAACTACCCCCCTCCACCATCCATGAAAAACTGTCTTTCACAAAACCAGTCCCTGGTGCCAAAAAGGTTGGGGATCGCTGCTTTATTGGATGTATGTTTTGCAAATAGTTTCTTTCAGTTTGGAGCTCGCCTTTTCATTTTCTTTCTTTCTTTCTTTTTTTTTTTTTTTTTTATTAGACAGAGTCCCGCTCTGTTGCCCAGGCTAGAGTGCCGTGGAGTTAGCCTAGCTCACAGCAACCTCAAACTCCTGGGCTCAAGCGATCCTCCTGCCTCAGCCTCTAGAGTAACTGGGACTACAGGCACACACCACCATGCCCGGCTAATTTTTCCTATATATTTTTAGTTGTCCAGCTAATTTCTTTCTAATTTTAGTAGAGACGGAATCTCACTCTTGCTCAGGCTGGTCTCGAACTCCTGAGCTCAAACTATTCTCCCACCTCGGCCTCCCAGAGTGCTAGGATTACAGGTGTGAGCCACCACGCCTGGCCTGCCTTTTCATTTTCTTAACAGTGCTTTTTGAAGGGCTGAAGTGTTTAATTTGAATCAAGTCCAGTTTATCAATTTTTTATGTCTTATCTAAGAAATCTTAACTAACCCCGGCTTGCAAAGATTTTTCTCCTATATTTTCTTCCAGAGATTTTTTTAGTTTTAGCTCTTACATTTAAGTCTGTGAACCAATTGAGTTGATTTTTGTATATAGTATGAAATTAGACTCAAGGTTCATTTTTTTCCATATGCATATCCAGTTGTTCCAGCACCTTTTGTTGAAAAGATTATCCTTTCCCCATTAAACTTGGCACTTTAGATAAAAATCAGTTGGACATATACGTATGGATCTATTTCTGGACTCTCAGTTCTATTCTCTTGATCTGTCTTGATGCAGATGCCTCTGTACTATCTGGATGCCAGTATCACGTGTCTTGATTACTGTAGCTTTATAATAAGCCTTAAAATCAGATAATGTAAATTTCATTCTCACTTGATCTTAGCTAAAAGGCTGAGGAGCAGTTCCAACTTTGTTCTCTGTCGAAATTGTTTTACTATTTTCAGTCCTTTGCCTTTCTGTTCTGCAAGTTTCTGATCACTGTGAAAAATATTTTGCTTTGTTTTGGTTTTTGTTACCTGATTGAGGTCATTAAATGATCTTGAGAGAGTGGTTAGGAGGAACGTATTTTATCTTAGCAACAGGATTCTAATAATGAACTAAATTGGCAATTGATTCATTCAAATCTTCTGAGGTTTTAATTTTTAAAATGTTAGCATGATACATAACATGTGAAACCACCGTGATGATGATAAGAAGCAGCATGATTTAGTGGTTAAGAGGTCAGATGTCAGACTGCTCTGGTTTTAATCCTGACTTTATCAATTACTGGCATTGTGACCTTGGGCAAAATATTTAGGCTGGGAACTTGTAAGTACAAGCAGGCTGAGAAAGAATTCCCCACACGAAGATTAGAATAGTTTTAAAGAAAGAAAGTTTATTTTACTTCCCAAAGGTGGAAAGGGTGAGACACAAGAGAAGGAAAGGAGAAGTGTACCCCCTGAAGGTATGGGGCTTGGGGTTTTATTAGGGGGTAAAGGGAAAAAAAAGTGATTGCTGTAAGCTGATAGTAGAAAGGAGCTGTAAAACGGCTGCGTCTGTTTTTCCTGTTTTTTTCCTCTTCTCTGTGAGGCTGGCTTATCAGAGTCCTTAGAATGTAGTCTGGGGAAAGCGGGAGCTAGGGAGAGCTTTCACCCCTGCTGTCTGCTCAGGGCTCTTTAAGGCTGTTAAAACAAACTCTCAAATAAAACAATTTAAGCCATAGATGTTTTATAAAGCAAGGGACAGTTATACTGTGATCTTTTCCTTCAAAGGGGCAATTGTGTGCTGTGAGTTTTCTCCTTTTTTCTTTCTGTTAGATAGTTTTTCTTTCTCTCAGTTTATTAGCAAGGCCGCCTCTCTGTTCCTCCATTTCCTTTCCTGGCAAATGGGGATAGTAAGAGTGCCTAACGATTTTATAGAGTTGCTCTGAAGTTTAAGTAAAATAATACATGTAAAGGGCTTAGGACATTTTCTGCCACATAGAAAGTACTCAGTGAATGTTAGCTGCTATTATTGCTTTGTTCACCTACGGAATGCTAGAAAGCTTCAGAATTTTATAAGCTCACTTGTAGGAAGTATTGTAAGAACTCACTTGTAGGAACCCGTCTGCTCAAATTGTAGAAACTGCAAGGGGGTTTCAGTCTAGGTCTAGTTGCTTGTCACACAAAAATCCAATTAGTGAGAAAATGAGGATTGCCAAGGAAGAAGGATTTTTTTTTAATACGACAGATGTCTTGTGGGGAGAAGCTGCCTCAAGTCTGTCTCTCTAACAGAGATCATGGGCTTTTAAAGGAGGGGCTGGGAAGCAGGTTGTGGCGTAACTATCAAGGGGGGGCACTATGTGCATTGAGTACAGGTTGCAGGGATGGTGAATCTTGGCTTCAGGAAGTCTGCCTTGGGTCCTTTAGAATCTCAGCTTCTTTGTCTTGCAGAAAATCTGCCATTTCTGGACAATAACTCAAAAAGTCAAGTAGTTAGTTACAGGAAAGGATTATAAAAAAACATGTAGGGGTCATTGAAATTTGTTCATAGAGCTGGTTACAAAATCTTTCAGCCTCTCTCATTTATTTCAGTTTTGGAAAGATAGTGGTAGTGGTAATTAATTTTGTTTCTAGTTCCTAGGTAGTTTTCCAACCCTTCTTTGCATTGGTCAGTTTGGGTAATTTATGTTTGTAATTCAATTTGGATTTGTGCATTGGCCCAGGAGGGGAAAAAAGAACAGTTGGCTTTTAGTGGTATAAATCATTACTGTTAATTAAAAAATTAAAAAAAAATAACAGCAGTTTTTCCTTTGCCAGTATTTAGCTGTTTCATCATGATTTTGAATTGTTGGTTCTAGAATACAAATGAAAACCTATTAGTTTGATTTGATTTTGTCTGTAGTTCTTTACTTGCTGAATAAACACATCCGCTTCCAGGTTTATTTGATCAGTTCTCATTATTGATGTAGCAAAACAATTTGGTAGCCAACTCAGCAAATCTTTTCTTTTTCTAAATGTTCTTCCTTTCTAAATAGCAATAATAACAAAAACTTTTTCCTTATCAGGTGTTTAATTTTGTACAGCTAAACATTGATGATAATTTTTATGGCTTAATGAATAAGAGTGCCAACATCAATCAGTCAGTCTAATGAAGTCCTCTAGAAGGGAAAGTACATGTGGCAGGAGTGGGGAGAGCTGGATGACAGCGTGCACTTAAGTTTCAGTTGCAGAACTTTGCAAATGGGCTCACCCTCCTGCACTTCTAGAAATATTCTTGATAAGTGTCTTTATTGACATCTTTCTTTTATGATGCTCTAAGCATTGTGTATGTGTGGGGGGAGCATAAGGTAGTAAATGATGAGTTCAGTTTTAAACATGTTGAATTTGAGATTCCTTTGGGACATCAGAGTGAGCATATCATGTTAGCAGTGGATATTCAGATCTGGAGCTTATGGGAAATTTGGACTGGAATAATTAGCATACGAGAGGTAGGTAAAAGACTTGGGAGTGGCTAGGATCCAAAAATTTGTGTACATTAAGAGGAGACAAATGAATTGAAGATAGCCTTGTAGTATAACTTGAAGTCTGGTAAATTGATGCCTCCCAATTTTTTCTTTTTGCTTAAGATTGCTTTTGCCATACGGGGTCTTTCCTCGTTTGATACACAAGCATAGAATTATTTTTTCTAGATCTGCGAAAAATGACGTTGGTATTTTAATCAGGATTGTATTGAATCTTTAGATCGCTTTGGGTAGTATAGACATTTTAACAATATTAATTATGCCGGCCCATGAGCATGGTATGGTTTTCCACTTGTTTATATCCTCTGCTATTTCCTTTCTCTGATGTTTTTCCTTTGACTCTGACACTATGTTAGGTTTTCCGCCTTGCTTCTTTGTGTGACTTATGATTTGTGATTGAAAGACAGATGTTTTGTATAGGACAATAGAGACTGAGCCAAACAGCATTGAGAGGGAGGCGGTGTGTAAGTCAATCTAGTCTGTAGTCGAGCTTTATTTTGGTCTTGTCGTTTTATCCTCAATGCAATACAGGCTTCAATTTTGATTTCCAGTCTAAGATTACTTTTTTTTTTTTTTTAAATCGAGTTGGGGTGTCTTTGCTAGAGAATTTTTCTAATGTCTTTTCTACCCTCAATTTTTTATCTTACCTTCTCTTTGTTACCGCACCATGTAGAGGGTCTCTAGCTATATACACTGTTGTTATTTATTCCTCAGTGCTTGCTAGCACGATGGTGGATGGACATGGGAAGTGTTAGGGAGGGGGGCATTCTCTGCAGTCCTGTTTCTGCCTTAGTTTTAGGTAGACATTGTGTCCTTCGATCTTTTTTTTTTTTTTGTAAATGAGTATATTTTATTCTTATCTTTTTAAAATTACAATGTTTTTAATCAAGGAAAATCATTAACTACATTAATATTGGTGAATTACATGCTATAGTCATCATATTTTAATGAATCTTCTCTAATACTTTTAGTTCTGAATTTGTAGAAAGTAGTTGCTGCTGCTCTGGTTAAAAAGCTTTCCAACTGGTGTGTTCATCTATAATTTTTTAAGAACAATTTTTATAATAGTGAAATAGTAAATGTTTCCTCCTCAAAGAAACTCTGGCAAAATATCTTGGCTTTTGCTCAGAATTTAAAAGCAAATGGGAATCAGTTTGAAATATTAGAAAAATCAAGAAACTGATTCTAGCTCTGGCTCTGTCATTGACTGCCTCTTCATTTCTTCACGTTTTAAATGAGGGGAATATATTAGTTAATTTCTAAGACCTCTTTCAACTCCACTACCATTTTTTATTGATAATATTTATTAAGAAGAAATAGCAAGATCTGTTTATGGATTGTGTGTCTTTGGATCTTGAGGGTGAGACTTTCTCAGTGATCCTACTTCTCCCCGGTAGTAGGGAAACTGTAAAGATCTGGGGCCATTATGTTTTCCTGCCCCTCCCCAGTAATAAAGTTTTTTTTTTCTGTTATTTTCCTGCATTTGGGGGTGGGTGGTGAGCCAAGTAAAAATAGTTATTCCACAGAGTGTGTTTGTTCTGTTCTTTTTATATTTTTTTATGTTCTGATCAGCAGCCATCTCCCTTGGCTAGTTTTTGCTAGGTTGAGTTTTATCACTGGCAGTAGAGATAGATAATTTTTAACATCAGCTGTTAGGGTGTTGCTAAATATATTAATATTTATAAATATCACTTGGTGAATATATATTTTCAGTTTTCTTATTGACCATTTAAGTTTTATTCTTGAATTATTTTTTAATCATGCATTTCTATTGACAAAATTCTGCATAGCAGATGCTAGGCACTCAAAAAGAATTGGTGAATGAATGAATTTATTGTGATTGCTGTTGCTGTACCTTTCCATGTATAGTTTTTTTTAAAAAATAGACATTATTCCCTGTGAATAGGGAATGCATAGCTTTTGTTCTTTCTTTCTGATTAGTATAATACTTATTTCTGAGAGTATAAAAAAAAAGTCTTTGAGATCTCTTAGAACTTCTGAACATTGCTATAGATTGCCTTTCTTTCCAATCAAAATAATGTGTATAAATTTTACTGGTGTTGAAGGAAGTTCTGTTATTGCATGAAATCCTTATCTCATTATCATGGCTATTGAAGGAAAACTTTTATCCTCTTGGACCTTGATAAGGACTCCAAAGAGAAAAAATAAATATTCAGTTGTGTGAGTCTGTAATATATAGATGCTCCTCAACTTACCATGTCATTACATGGTAATAAACCCATCATGAGTTGAAAATAGTGAGTTGAAAGTGTATTTAATGCACCCAATGTACCAAACATCATAGCTTAGCCTAAACTCTTTTAAATGTGCTCAGAACACCTACGTTAGCAGTTTGCAGAATCATCTAACATAAAACCTGTTTTGAGTTAAAGTGTTGAATATCACATGTAATTTATTGAATACTGTACTGAATTATGACTTCTCCTGAAATGCATATCATTTTTGTGCCATTGTAAAGTTGAAAAATTGTAAGTTGGGGACCGACTGTATGTATTTTAGAGTAGATGAGCATATTCTTTACAATAAGAAGGTGGAAAAGAGGAAGAAGAGGGAGAAACTTAACATCTTTTTACTAAAATTTACCAGGGCCTTATCTGGAGATGGAGACAAGATTTGTTAAAGTTGATAGCCACCTGAAATTCCTCAACAAATGAAACATCTTCTGAGGTTGACTATCATTTTCTTCCAGGTGATTTACTGTTCTTTTGGCGGAACATCCAAAGGGCTGCACTTCAATAACTTAATAGTTGGACTCGTCCTCCTTACAAGAGGCAGAGATGAAGAGAAAGCAAAATGTAAGTACTTTTATTGTCTCAAAATGACAATACCATATCTGTATGCAGAATAATTTACTTCAAAATTCTAATGACAAGCAAAGGATTTGAATTGGTATTTCTCTAAAGAAGATATACAAGTGGCCAATAAGCACTTGAAAATATACTCTACATAATTAATAGAGAAATATAAATTTAAAGTACATTGAGATACTACTTCACATCTACTAGGGTGGCTAAAATTAAAAAGTCAGATAATAGCAAGTGTTAGGGAAGATGTGGAAAAATTGTAGTCTACATTATACATTGCTATAGGAGTGTAAAAAAGTACAGCCACTTTGGAAACCAGTTTGGCAATTCCTCAAACTGTTGAACACTGAGTTACATGGCCCAGCAGTTTCTACTTCTGTGAAAGTTTAATACACGTATTTACCCAAAACAAATCATGTATGCAAATGTTTGTAGCAGCATTGTTCATAATAGTCACAAAATGGAAACAACCCTTATGTCTATCAGTTGATGAATGGATAAACAGAACATGATTATCCATACAATGGAATGTTATTCTACAATAAAAAGGAATAAAGTACCAATTCATGCTGCAACATGGACGAACCTAAAAACATTTTGCTGAGAGATAGATGCCAATCACAATAGGCCACATATTATACGATCCCATTTATATGAAATTTCCAGATTACGCAAATCAGTAGTGCCAGAAAGTGTTAGGTTAGTGATTGCCTGGGGTTCAGGGAAGAGGGAAATGGAGAGTGACGGCTAATGGGCATGGGATTTCTTTTTGGGTTGATGAAAATGTTCTGGAATTAGATACTGATGATTTATCTATTTTTTTGAGATGAAGTCTTATCTGTCACCCAGGCTGGAGTGCAGTGGCAAAATCATACCTCACTATAGCCTCAAACTCCTAGGCTTAAGAGATCCTTCCACTTTAGCCTCCCAAGTAGCTAGGATTACAGACACACACACCACCATGCCTGGCTTTTCCTTCTTCTTTTTGTAATCTGTCTGCTATGGTCTGAATGTTTGTGTCTCCTTCAAAATTCATATGTTGAAATCTTAACCCCCCAGTGTTGAAGGTATTAGGAGATGGTGCTTTGGGGAGATGAATAGGTCATGAGGATTAATTATAAGTATCTCTTAGATAAGATTAAGTGCCCTTATATTATAAAAGAGGCCCTAGAAAGACCCTTCATCATTTCTGCCATTTGAGGATACAATGAAAAGATGGCTGTCTATGAACCAGGAAGTAGTCCCTCAACAGACACCAAATTGGCTGGCTCCTTGATTGTGTACTTCCCTGCCTCTAGAGCTGTGAGAAATAAATGTCTGTTGTTTATAAGCCACTCTGTTTATGGTATTTTGCTGCAACAGCCCGAGCAGACTAAGACATATCTCTCAGAATCCTCTCTTGCTCCTGAATTTAGACTGTTCTTCTTAATCCTTGCCGTGGTTTGAAGATGTTACCCAAAGTTCATGTATTGGAAGCTTAATCCCCAATGTAACAGTGTTGAGAGGCGGAACCTTTAAGAGAGGATGAAGCCATGAGGGGTCTGCCCTCATGAATGGATTAACGCTGTTATGTCAGGAGGGAATTGGTTATTGAGGGAGTGGCGTCCTTATTAAGAGTGAGTTCAGCCCCCTTCCCTGTCTCTTACATGTGTTCTTTTGCCCTTCTGCCTTCTACCATGGGATGATGGAAGAGCAAGAAGGGCCTTGCCAGATGCAGGCCTCTTGACATTGGGCTTCTCAGCCTCCAGAACTGTAAGAAACGAATCTCTGTTCATTATAAATTTCCCAGTCTGTGGTATTCGGTTATAGCTACACAAAACAGACTAAGAGAATCCTTTAAAAAAAAAAAAAGTTTTATTGAGGTATAACTGACGTACAATAAAATGCAGATATATAAAGTGTACATTTTGATATGTTTTGCCATATGTATGCTCCCACTGACCATCACCATAATCAACATAATGAACATATCCATAAACTCAGTTTTATTTATTGGAATATAATTGTGATGCTGGTTTTTCCACATTAGCATCCCCCCACCAGCACACATATATACTGGCTCCTGTCAGCGACAATCAAAAATACAAATGTAATTAATGTAATTAAAAATACAAGTGTGGTATGTGCCGGTTGTCCCAGCTACTTGGGAGAATGAGGTGGGAGAATCATCTCAAGGGCAGGAGTTCAAGGCCACCGTGCACTATGCTCAGGCCTGTGAATAGCCACCGCAGTCCAGCCTGGGCAACATGGCGAGACCCTGTTTCTAGAAAAAATAAAAATAAAAAATATTGTCAGCTCTCCTTATCTATGACTTGCTTATCTACAGATTCAACCAATTTTGGATTGAAAATATTTGAGGAAAAAAATAATGAAAAAAAACCAATACAACAATTAAAAATAATACAAATTAAAAACAGTACAATATAGTAGCTATTTATATAGTATTTACATTGTATTAAGTATTATAAGTAATCTAGAGATGATTTAAAGTATACAGAAGGATATATGTAGGTTATATGCATACAACATGCCACTTTGTATAAGGGACTTGAGCATCCATGCGTTTTGATATCCTGGAGGGTCCCAGAGCCAGTGCCCTGTGGATATTCAGGTATGACTGACTAGTAATAAGTTTTGGGGTCACAAACACATTTTTAAAGTTTCTTCATTTTTATTTATAGTTGTATTAATATCTTAGGGGTGCCATAACAAAGCAGTTCAAACTGGGTGGCTTAAACAACAGATATATTCATTATCTCATGGTTCTGAAGGCTAGAAGTTAAAAATCAGAGTGTCATCAGGGCCATGCTCTTTCTGAAAACTGTGGAGAATTCTTTCTTCTTTGCTTTTGGTGATGGCTCACAATCCTTGGCATTCCTTGACCTGCAACTGTATCATTCCAATCCCCGCCTCTGTTGTCGCGTGGCTGGCTTGCTTTTGTGTCTGTCTTCTCCTCTTTTTATAAAGATGGCAGTCATATTAGATTGGGTCCCTCCTTAATGGCCTCATCATAACTTGAGTACATCTACAAAGACCGTGTTTCCAAATAAGTTCACATTCACTGGTACTTTAAAGTTAGGACTTCACAATATCTTTTGAAGGGGATATAATTCAACCTATAACAACAATATTTCAAACATACTTATAATCCGTGCTTCTACGTAGCTTTATTTCGTAACATTGTGTCATTTTTGTCCCAGATCTTGATTTTTTAAAAATAAAATATTACAGCTAAGGCAAGACTCTCTTTGTATCCCTTCAGGATCCCATTCCTGTTCTTTCCTACACAGAGGTTACTACTCTTCATGAATTTGGTGATCTTTCATTCCTTATGCAGGTTTTTATACATTTATAGCATGTTATATATCCTTAAATATATCTTTATCTATTTTGTAGGTTTTATATTTTTTAATAGATGATATACATTAGTTCCTCCTTATCTACATAGATACATTCCAAGACCCCTCCCAGTATATACCTGAAACCACAGTAGTACCAAATTCTATATATACTTTGTTTTTTCTTATCCAAATATACCTGTCATAAGGTTTAATTTATAAATTAGGCTAAGATTAACAATAACTAATAATAAAATAGAACAATTATAACAATGTACTGTAATGAAAGTTATGTGATTCTGGTCACTTTTTCTCTCTCAAAATATCTCATTGTACTGTACTAATCCTTCTTGTGATCTGTCCATCTGATAACCAAGATAGCTACTAAATGACTAATAGGCGAGTGGCGTATGCAGTGTGGATATGCTGGACAAAGGGTTTATGCATGTCCCAGACAGGATGGAGAGGGAGGCAAGAAATTTCATTATGTTACTTAGAACAGTGTGCAATTTAAGACCTATGAATTGTTTATTTCTGAAAATTTCCATTTCATTTTTTTGGACCTCTGTTAACTGTGGGTAACTGAAACCTCAGAAAGTAAAACAGGGATAAGGAGGGGACTAGTACTGTACAGATTACTTTGTAATTTGCTTTTCCCTGAATATTATATTTTTTGTATTTATCCATCTTGAAATATGTAATTCCTTTATTTTAACTTCTGTGTAGTATTTTATTGTGTGTATATCTCAACTTACCTATTACTGATAGACATGTATCTTCTTTACTAATTTTTGCTCTTACAAACAATACTCCAGTGAACACCTTGTGTCTTGTACACAGGTATCAGTTTTTCAAGTGTGGAAGTGTAATTTTGTGGAAGTGGAGTTTCCGGTGTGCATCTTCACCTTCACTAGAATTTTCAAATTACTCTCCACAGTAATTTATGCTCCTATTAACAGTATATCAGAGGTTCTGTTTCTCCCAATCGTTGCTAACACTTGGTATTTTTACACCTAAACATTTTTGCAAACTTGGCGTATTTGGAGAGATGTCACATTGCTGTTTTAATTTGCATTGCTAGGTTATTTTGAGGAATAAATTAAATTACAAAGTGCTCGGCCCTAGTAATCAATTATTGATACCTTTCTTTTCTCTCACTCTTTCCACCAGGATATATTTGATCTATGTTAAGATTAATTTATTCTATCTTTCTTTCTCTTAGACATTTTCAGTCTTTTTTCAAGTGAATCTGGGAGCTATGTTGTACGAGAAGAAATGGAAAGAATGCTCCATGTAGTGGATGGTAAAGTCCCAGATACACTCAGGAAGTGTTTCTCAGAGGTATGTTTTACATTTCACGCCTTCTTATTGACAAAGTATTACCTTTAGTTGTATAATATTAATAAGTTTAGCTGTGATGAATAGATGTTTATATGCAGAATACTCTTGGCATTTTTGTATTTAATGATTGATATTTCAACTGTTTATGTGCTATATTCAGAGGTTCATGACTCTCATTACTGCTATATTTGTGAATCTGAAAATTCTTAATTCTACTGTAAACCAACTGTTTATACTTAGAGTATAAGGAAACATATTCCTATGCTCTCAGTCCGACACATAGCAACATATACACATGCATACACACAATCTTGCAGGAACCTCATGTTGTAGTGCCCTTGTTTTTTATCATGATATGTAGGTATATCATTCATTGGCCTTGAGCCATTCTATTTTATTAAGGCCTATTTTATCATTTATTTTACTTAGTTGATTTGCATAGTGAAATATTTTGGTTAAAAATTGTCTTTTTTTCTGTTTGCAAAAATAATATATTTTCTAGTATCTAACAATAGAAATAATAGAAAATTAAACAATAGCAAATGTGTATCTTTAATAGAGAAAATTATTTTTCTTCTCAGAGGTCTGCTAATATGTGAAAAGTCTCTAGAGATGGTAGAGTAACAACCTCTTTAGAAATTTCTGATCCTTTCATGTAGCACTCAGTACTGCACAATTTCTTTCAGGTGGCTATTTGACCTACTTCCGTTTCACCAATATAATAATCCTTTACTGCTCTTGGTATTATTCAGGGAGTTTAGCCTCACCTTCCTGTCTATATAGGCATTGATTATCTATACTTCATCCATATGCATATTCTAATATCTCTTTGGGCTGTCTTATCTTTAGCTTCTCATCAATTTGGCTTTGAGTTTCTTCTGTGTTCCTAGCACCTGATGGTATCTCTTTCTTGCTTTTGAGCTTAGCTGTGCAGTGTTTGGTGGTGGTTATGGTGTTACATTTTATCCAGCATTTCTATGTGTAAGTACAAAAGGATGGGTTTCCTGTGTTTTTGGTTCTGACATATTGACTAGAAATTGCTATGATAGTATTTCAGTACTTCAAGACAAACTGGGCGATGGCGTATTTGTTTGTTTTTTCCCTGTAATAAAATTTTGCCTGTCAGAAGAAAAGGTATCTTTGCAGATTTTATTAATTGAATTTTTCATAGAGATGTCAAATATATTAATACTCTGCATTTCTTCAGGAAGAATATGTATATTTTTTTCATTTTAATAAGGTTAAGGCAAACACTTCCATTTTGTAGATGGGAATTACATGTGGTTGGTCACCTAATTCTCTAAAATTGAGGCACAACTGAAGTTATATGTATTCATTGAGAATTAGTGCTATAGGGAAAAATAAAGTAGAATAGGTGAATAGGTGGCAATAGGAAAGAGGCAGCTGAGTGTTGTTATTTTATATAGGATGATTAGACCTGTCAGATAGAGTGAAATTTGAGTAAAAAATTTATAGGAAATGAGAGAGAAAACCATGAAGATAAGTGAGGGAAGAACTTTTCATGAAGAGGATACAGCAGAGGCCCTGAGGTAAGAGTATACTTGACATGTCCAAGGAATAATAAAAAGGCCAATTTAGTTGAAATGAAGTGGGCAAGGGAATAGTGAGAAATGAAGTTACTGAAATTATTGAGGAGTTAGGAGGTGGATTATATATATCCCTATGGGACATTGTTGCGTCCTTTGACTTTTACCCTGAGTGAGATGGAAACCACTGGAGGGTTTTGAGCAGAAGAATAACATAATATGAGGTGCTTTTTTGAAAAACATGACCATGTTAGATCTTATGTGGCTGAACTGACTCCAGTTGAGGTATCTGAATAATCCAGGTGAGAGGGGATGGTCATTTAGATCATAGTGTAGCAGTGAGTGATAAGTTTTTAGGTTCTGCATTTATTTTAAAGGTGGACTTAACAGAATCTTTTCTTGTGTTGTTTAGGGACTATGATAGAAGGAGTAGAAGAAGGATGACCAAAGTGTTGGCCTGATTTCGTAAAAGAATGTCGTTGCTGTTAACTGAGATGGAGAAGGAGCTTTGGGGGTTGGATGCCAAGAGAGATTTAATTAAATTCAAGGATCCTATTAGACATTCAATTTGAGTTGTCAGCCATGCTTTTTGACAGATAAGTCTATTGTTCAGGGGAAAGGATTTATTGACTTATAGGTGAATAGAAATTTATAGAAAGTGAGAGATAAAACCATGAAGATAACTTAGGGAAGAACTTTTCATGAAGAGAATACAGCAAAGATCATCTGTGAGTGAGTTTAGATAGAAAACAGATTGGCAGAATGAGTCCTGTAATCCAGTGTTTAGAGTTTGGAGAGATAAAAAGGAATCAAAAATGGAGATTAAGGAATGACCTGTGAGATAAGAGATTACCCAAAGAGAATAGTGTCCTGCAGGCCAGATGATGAAAATGTTTCAAGGAGGAAAGAGAGCTCAACTATGTCAAGTATACTGAAGTGAGTTGACTTTGATCACTGAGATTTGGCAATATGGATGTTGGTCATTGGTGTAGATCCTGTGGAATTAAAAAAAAAAATCACTGGAGGCTGTGTGCGGTGGCTCACACCTGTAATCCCAGCACTCTGGGAGGCCAAGGTGGGAGGATCACTTGAGCTCAGTAATTCAAGACCAGCTGGAGCAAGAGCGAGATCCCATCTCTACTAAAAATAGAAAAAATTAGCTGGGTGTGGTGGTGTGTGTCTGTAGTCCCAGCTACTCAGGAGGCTGAGGCAGGAGGATTGCTTGAGCCCAGGAGTTTGAGGTTGCTGTGAGCTAGGCTGATGCCACGGCACTCTAGCCCAGGCAACAGAGAGAGAGAGACTCTGTCTCAAAAAAAAAAAA
>CAUYSK010032259.1:0-17634 GCA_963575035.1 Avahi laniger
TCCCAGAGAGCTGGGATTACAGGCATGAGCCACCGCGCCTGGCCGTGGCCCAGTTTTTATTAAGATAAAACATTATAACATACATGCAGTGAGTCGGGCAGCTTGATGAATTTTTGCACGTGTGCACGCCCGTGCAAGCGCCAGACCTCAGTCAAGATAGAGAACGTTTCCACCCCCCAATTCAGGTTTTGCCTGGTTCCCTCCCACCCTGTCTCCCCCTCCCAGAAGTAACCGATACCCTGGCTTCTGTGCCAGAGACCAGTGTCGACCCTCATCTAGGCAGAAGCGCAGGGTACAAATGCGCTTGTGTCTGGCTTAACACGGCATCTGCGATTCTGTGTCCGTAGCCTGTCCCTTTTCCTTGCTGAGTAGTATTCCACTGTGTGCAGGGACCTCAGTTTACTCGTCCCTCACCTGCTGCAGACGTGGGCCTTGGCCCTGGGTTTGGTTTTTATAATACGGATCATGGCGCGGTGAACATTCCTGTACTTGCTTCTTGGTGGGCATAAGCACTCGTCTCCCTTGCGGATAAGCCCAGCGGTGGGACTGCTGCGTCGATGGGGCAGGAGAATGTTTAACTCTAACAGAAACTCGCAAACCGTCTTACAAAGTGGTCGCATTACAAGAATGTTTGAACAGAGGCCACGCCGTCAGGTGTCTATGCGTGGGGGCGGGGCGTAGCTGGATTAGAAAGGACGTGTGCCTGGGCAGGGGAGGGGCGGAGGGAATGGGGCTCCCTGGGTGGGCACCCGAGCTCTGAGCCTGCCCCCGCTGCAGGCCGCCTGATCTTCGATAACCTGAAAAAGTCCATCGCCTACACCCTGACCAGCAACATCCCCGAGATCACGCCCTTCCTGCTGTTCATCATGGCCAACATCCCGCTGCCCCTGGGCACCATCACCATCCTCTGCATCGACCTGGGCACCGACATGGTGGGTGCCAGCGGCCACCCCCGCGCCCTGGGAGGTCGGGGTCCTCCCTCCCCTCCTCTCCCCTTTCCTCCCCTCTCAGCTCACCTGGCCTCTCCCGCCCAGGTCCCCGCCATCTCCTTGGCCTACGAGGCTGCCGAGAGCGACATCATGAAGAGACAGCCCAGGAACCCGCGCACGGACAAGCTGGTCAATGAGAGGCTCATCAGCATGGCCTACGGGCAGATTGGTGAGGGGCTGGGGACCGCTTTGCTTTCAGCTGAGTGCCCGGCCTAGGGCAGCACCTGGCCCACAGTAGGACCCTGGTGCTGACCGAGGGCAACAGACAGGACCAGGCTGTGAGCTCCCTGGGGGGCGGGGGGCCTGGGCCCCATTCCTCTCCACCTCTCCCCTCCTGTCGCTGCAGCGACGTGTGCGGAGCCCAGGGGTGCACAGCAGCTGTGCTTGGGACTGTCCCAGCAAGCAGGGGCTTCCTGGCTGTGGTCAGAGGCCTGGGAGGTCACTCCTGCCCTGGGGGCCCTGTCAGACTCAAGCCTGGGGCCCCCCAGGATGTCACGGTGCTCAGGTGGCCTGGGTCACATGGGAGAGGGGGGCCAGGTTATCTGTCTGTGAAGGCCCCTCCCTGAGGCCCCAACCCAGGTGGCACATTCAGGGCCTCACGGCCAGGGAGGACCCTCAGGCTGCCTCCAGGATCCCATCTCCAGACGACAGGGCTTGGGCAGGGGGGCTGGGGTGACCCCCTCCTCCCTGTGGGGGTCTCAAGGGGCCCCCGAGTGTGCTGGGCTGGCCGCCAGCTCCCACCTGAGCTTCTCCTCGGCTTTTCCTCCCCCAGGAATGATCCAGGCTCTCGGCGGCTTTTTCTCCTACTTTGTGATCCTGGCAGAAAACGGCTTCTTGCCCAGCAACCTTGTGGGCATCCGGCTGAACTGGGACGACCGCACCGTCAACGACCTGGAGGACAGTTACGGGCAGCAGTGGGTGAGTGGGGCCGGGCTCACAGTGTCGCAGGGGGGACTCCGAGTCAGTGTCCCCACCCACCACAGGGGCCCGGGTGAGCTGTCCCAGCCATTGTGGCAGCCTCCTCCGATGGCCCCTCTGCCCCCGGGGGCAGCAGCAAGACCCTCGCTGGGCACATGGCACCTCCTGGTGCTCCTGGCACTCTCTGCCCCGCCAGGCCTCCTTCCCCGCCTCTGTCTGTGCCTTCAAAGCCCAGCCGCCATCTGTCCTCCTGGGGGCACCCACAAGGTCTTTGTCCTCCTCCCTGGCCCCGTCGACCTTTCTCCTTCCTTGGCCTCTTCCCTCGGGGCTACGAGCCTGGAGAAGGGAGATGCCCCTGGGGCCCTGGGGACCCCGTGTGAGTGGGGGGCGGACAAAGAGCATCGGTGGCGGGACGGCGGGCAGGCCTGACCGACGCCTGTGCCCGCCTCGCCCGCAGACCTACGAGCAGAGGAAGGTGGTGGAGTTCACCTGCCACACGGCCTTCTTCGTGAGCATAGTGGTCGTGCAGTGGGCCGATCTGATCATCTGCAAGACCCGGAGGAACTCGGTCTTCCAGCAGGGCATGAAGTGAGGGCCGGCGGCTGTCTGTCCTGTCCGTGTGTCTGTGCCCGTCCCTGTCCCTCCGTCTTTCCGTCTTTATCTTTCTGCTTCGCCATTGTTCTCCGTCCCTGTCTCTGTCTCGGATCTTGGTGTTCCTGTCACTCTGTGTGTGCACTGCTGTCTCTGTCTCTGTGAGTCTCCGCGTGTATCTCTGGGTGTCGGCATCTCTGTCCCCAGCCCTGCCTCTCCTGTGCCTGCAGGAACAAGATCTTGATCTTCGGGCTGTTTGAGGAGACGGCCCTGGCTGCCTTCCTGTCCTACTGCCCCGGCATGGACGTGGCCCTCCGCATGTACCCTCTCAAGTGAGTGTCCTCCCGTCCCCTGTCCCGGGAGGGAAAAAAAGGAGACTTCCCTGTGGGACATCCTCACAGGCCAGGATGCAACCGCCCGTCTCAGGCTGGACCCAGCCCACCTGGGGTCTCTTGGGGTCTCTCTGGAGCCCCTGCTCTGCGTCGGCCACTGCAGTCCCTGTTCCGATGCCACCGAGCCTCCCACACGGGTGGTCCTCACGCAGGGTTGCTCTGCAGGCCCAGACCCCATCCAGGGCCCAGGGCGCCCCTCACCTGTGGGCGCGGAGGATGCTGGGGACGGAGCCCTGCGTCCCCCTCAGGGCCCCACGCTCACGCCCTCCCCTCTCCCCCTCTGCAGGCCCAGCTGGTGGTTCTGTGCCTTCCCCTACAGTTTCCTCATCTTCGTCTACGATGAAATCCGCAAACTCATCCTGCGCAGGAACCCTGGGGGTGAGGGGGCTCGGCGGGCAGAGGGGAGGCGCGTGGACGGCCCGCCTTTCTGGTTGTCCCTCCTTGCCCTTCCCAGCTCTCTCCCTGCCTTCTGGCGTCTCTGTCCCTTCCCGTTTCCTTCCCTGGCTCTGCTCTGGTGCCTGCTGCTCGCTGGGTCTGTCTCCCCATCTCTCACTTGGCCTCTTTCCTTCCTTGTCTCTCCAGGTTGGGTGGAGAAAGAGACCTACTACTGACCTCAACCCCACACATTGCCGGCTCTGCCCCAGCCCCAGCCCGGGACAGTCCCCTCCCGTGCCCCCCTTTTGTATTCTGGGGGGAGGGGCCCTCTCTCCCCACGGCTGTACCTTGGCCCCCACCCCCTCCCCTCCCCTGCCCCTCCCCTTCTGGCTGGCTTCTCCCCCTGCCCCCCCTTTTCTGTCTGTCTCTCTCCCTCCCCCCTCCCCTCCCCCCAGCCACCTCCCTGGGTTCTTTTTTACTCCCCCCGCCCACCCCGACTGATGCCATCTCTGGTTCTGGACAATTATCAAATACATCAGCGGGAGAGAAGCGGTGCGTGTGTTGTGCTTGCTGTCTGGACGGGGCTGCGGGCGGGGTGGTGTTCCCTCTGCTGTCACTCGCTGCCATACACAGCCCCGGAAGCTTAGCCTGGCACGAGCTTGGGCGGCATGGAATCTGAGTCACCGATCGGAGTTCTAGACTCCACAATCCCATCCACCAGGCGATGGGATTATGGAGTCAGAACGGGGGGTGGGGGTGGAGAGAATCAGATGGCAGACCGGGGACCCTGTCTTGTTGGGGAAGGACCCAGGGAGGTGATGACGGTGATCCTCTGAGTGCCCACTATGTGCTCTGCCCCCTTCTAAGCCCTCTGTGTCTATTGGCCCATTTAACCCTCACTAGGTGAGGATTAAATGTGCACAGAGAGGGGAAGTGACTTGCTCAAAGTCACACAGCTAGGAGACAAATCTGGGATTTGAACCAAGGCTGTCTGAGCTCTAGGCACTGTACCATTCTCTCTCTTTTTATTGCGATAAACTTTCATACACCAAAGGCACGAATCTTAAGGGTACCGCTTAAAGATTTTTAAAATTACACCCATGTAGCCACCACCCAGATCAAGGTACGGAACCTTTCCCTCCACCCAGAAAATTCCCTCAAGCCTCCATCCAGTTGCCCCCACCCCGAGGGACAGCCACCAATCTGATTCTGTCACCACACGTTAGTGGCGCCTGTTCTTGATGTAAATCAAACCTCACAGCACGTCGTGTCTGTGTCTGGCTCCTTGTCCTCCACGTTGCGTCTGAGAGTCATCCACGCTGTCACACACGGGCAGCCCGTTCCTTTCCACTGCTGCGTAGTCGTCTATCGTGCGACTGTCACGCAATTCGTTTATCCGTTCTCCTGTCGAGGGACATTTGGGTCATTTCCTGTTTGGGGGCTGTTACCATTGGTGCTGCTAGGCATAGAACATTCCAGGCATGTCTTTTAAGGACACGTACACACACTCTGCTGGGTACATTCGTGCTAGGAGCGGAATTGCTGGGTCATGGGATTGACTATGTTTAGCCTCATAGAAACTGCCAGACCCTTTCCACAGTGCTGGTGCTTTTGCACACAACGGCGTGTGAATGTTCCAGTCGCTCCGCATCCTTGGCACCCCCAGGTGTGGCCAGTCCTTTTCATTTCAGCCATTGTGGCTGGGCAGCTAAACCACGTCCCCGAAGGCAGCCTGACTAAGGCAGCCCAGAGATGCACATCAGAGCAGGGGCCGGGGCCGGGGCCGGGCCTGCCCGCCCCTCAGTGCGGCCGTCGGGAGGCCGGGACGCTGAGAGTGCGCGTGAGTGCGGTGAGCGTGCGAGTGTGTGCACACGCTGACGCGCAAGGCAACGGTGAAGGAGAAGCTCCCGAATTTGAGGAGGAAGCAGCCAGGGGGCAGGGGCCGTGTGCGCCAGGTACCCCTCACGATCCCAGGGCAGAGCCTGGTCCTGGTAGGGGCTGCATGAGCCCGGGCCTCTCCGAGGCAGCCCATGGATACTGCTTTATTCACCTGGTGCAGGGGAAGAAACACTCCATAGACAGATGGGCAGGCCGCGGCCAAGAGGGGAGGGCCTTGCTTGAGGTCACACAGCCAAGACTTTGACCCAGGCTTCTGGTTATCCGTGCTAAGGTCTTCCTGCCCTCCCAGCTCCACTTCCTCGGGGAACCCAAGAGGCAAGAACGAGGCCTCAGGTGGGCAGAACCCTAGGGCCCACCTCCCACAATCTTCTGAGGTGCTCCCTCGTTCCCCACCACCCCCCTGATTCGGGGCCCACCTGCCATAGGCCGCCTCTCTCTCGGGGCCCCATCTCCCACCATCTCTCCCGTGTCTCTGCCGTAGGGGCCCCTCTTGCACAGCGCCCATGTCCAGGTCCCATCTCCTGAAATTCCCTTATTCAAAGTTCCCCCATTTTCCTGCTGAGAGGGCCCCCTCACAATATCCTTGCCTCAGGACCCCGCTGTCCCCCTCCTTTGAAGCCCCATCTCTCGCCATGGCCCACGCTGTTCAATGTCTCCAGGCCTTTTTCCGTGTCCGGCCTCTGCTCAGAACAAGGCCTGGTGCGTAGCGCAATGAAATTGTTTACATTCAGCTCCTACAAGGAAACCCACCAACTCTCACGACAAAAGTCAAACTCAGGTTTTCCAAGGCCACCATGGAAGAGGCGGCTGGGCCTCCCGCCTCCAGCTGTTCCCCAAGCTGCGTCTCCCTCGAGGGGGATCTCCCACTGGTCACCTCCTCCGTCACTCTGAACGCAGGGGCTGCTACCTCGTTAGCACTCTGGGCGACTGCGCGTTCACAGTCCTGTGATTTCCTGAAGCAAAGCGGGACCCAAGTTGGAAAATCTGAAAACCACCAAAAGCCTAGGCGCGACAAAGAGGAAATTAACAGTAACCAGCCAATCTAATTTCATCTTCAGTTTGGGACCCTCCCACAGGGGCCTTCCTGCCTATTTTCCCCCCAACCCCTGTGGCAGGGTCCATCTTCCCCAGCTCCTGGGAGCGCCTTCCAGCAGGCCTTAAAGCTGGAACCCTACATGGGCGTAGATCTTGGAAGACAGGAGCTGAGGCTACAAGAGTCCCCTGGGTATTCCATGTAGATATTCTCCCTGCAGCCCCACCCAGAGCTGGAAAATTAGAATCTCAGTCCATGGAAGGGAGACCAGGCTTCCTGATACTTCCAGATACATTTCTTGAGGCCCTGTTCTTTAGAACTCCGGCCCTGTTTCCTACAGTTCAGTCAAGGGCAGGGCCAGGCCACTGAGGAATTTGTTCAAAGATAGAACCATGGCTGTGGGAACCAGGGAAAAGAAGGGGACATGCCTCAGACACCACTCACTCCTGGTGACGTCCAAGGGACCAGCAGCCTATAACGTGTTACTGCTCACTTTGACGAGGCTGAACTCTAGAAAGCACAATCATAACATTCCTCATAATGTAGTGGCAATAACAATGACTACCATTTACTGAGCAGTTACAAAATGTCGAAACTGCTTCAAGCACTTTACATGGACCATCTAACTGAATCATCATGACCCTGAGTCTGGTCCCATTAGGATCCCCGCAGCCTACATGAAGACACTGAGGTTCAGGGAGGTGACTCGGTCAAAGCCACGTAGCCTGGATTTTCTCATGAGTCTGAATCCAGAACTTCAGCTCTTTTAGGTATCGCTCCCTCTTTTAAAAAGTCTCAACCCTAGGCCAGGCGCGGTGGCTCACATCTGTAATCCTAGCACTCTGCGAGTCTGAGGCGGGCGGATCTTTTGAGCTCAGGAGTTCAAGACCAGCCTGAACAAGAGCGAGACCCCGTCTCTACTAAAAATAGAAAAATAGAAATAAATTAGCTGGACAACCAAAAATGTATAGAAAAAATTAGCCGGGCATGGTGGTGCATGCCTGTAGTCCCAGCTACTGGGGAGGCTGAGGCAGGAGGATCACTTGAGCCCAGGAGTTTGACGTTGCTGTGAGTGAGGCTGACACAATGGCACTCTAGCCTGGGCAACAGAGCAAGACTCTGTCTCAAAAAAAAAAAAAATTCTCAACCCTCTACTTCCCTCCCAAACCAAAGGTGTGTGTGTGAGGGGGTGTCCCCAGTCCTAACCCATTCATCCCTGGGAGTCCCAGAGTGGGGAGGGGGGCTTTGCTCCCAAACTCAGGTACTCACTCCAGCAACCATGGCCCCCATACTAGCCTCTGCCTCCTGAGGAAGAAATCAATTCCCACAAATTCTCTACAATCTCTCTACTCAAAATGTGGTCCGTGGGCAGCAGCATCAGCATCATCTGGGCACTTAGAAATGCAAATGATGGGCTCCATCCCAGACTGGCTGAATCAGAGTATCAGGACTGGGGCCCAGGAATCAGTGTTTTATCAAGCCCTCCAGGTGTTTTTTATGCCCTCTAGAGTCAGAAGGACAGCTCTGCACGGGCCCCATTGTGCCCTCCACGGGAGAGTACACAACGCCTGTTTCTGCCATTACAGCCCATAACGCCCTCACACCTGACCGCCCACCTGCCCCGAGTTCCCGAATCCACGCGCCCGCGCCTGAAACTACAACTCCCACAATGCCCAGAGACGCGCACCGTCGCTTCCTGGGACTACATCTCCCAAGGTGTCTTGCGAGCCAGAACACTATGACGGCGCTTACCCGCCCAGGCACAGTCGGGACTACAACTCCCACAATGCTCGGCAGCAGAACTACAGCCCCAGCAGCTCCCGGGCGGTGCCACGTCCGCTCCGCTGGGTGAGGCCGGGCTCCGGCAGGGCCGGCGGGGTCTGCAGGGCAGGGGGCTTGTCACCGCAGTTCTACCCCTCACAACGCAGACATGGCGGCCCAGAAGGAGCAGCAGAAGGATGCCGAGGCTGAAGGGCTGAGCGCCACGTGAGCGAACCGGCTCTAACCCCCTGCCCCGAGGCACGGGAGTCCCGGCCCCCTCCTCTCTCTAGTCCCAAGAGTCCGGCCCCAAACACAGAAATCTAGGTCCCCGGTCTCCTCTTCTGGGACCCTGGAGTCGAGGCCCCCATTCCGCTCCTCCCCTGGGATCCAGGAGTCTTGGGCCCCCTCCCCGGACCCTCGCAGCCCTCTTCTTGGGCGGGAGTCTAGGCCTCCATCCCGGTCTACCGCTGACCTGGTCGCGCCCCCACCCCCAGGACCCTGCTGCCGAAGCTGATTCCATCCGGCGCAGGCCGTGAGTGGCTGGAGCGGCGCCGCGCGACCATCCGGCCCTGGGGCACCTTCGTGGACCAGCAGCGCTTCTCGCGGCCCCGCAACCTGGGTGAGCTGTGCCAGCGCCTCGTACGCAACGTGGAGTACTACCAGAGCAACTATGTGTTCGTGTTCCTGGGCCTCATCCTGTACTGCGTGTGAGTGCCTCTCCCGCCCCGCACTCGCCTCCACCGGCCGGCCCCGCCCCTATGGGTTATTTCTGCCAGACCTTGTCACCCAAGGGCCAGGTCCCTACTGCGCATCCCCTGGCCAGGATGCAGCGTGACCAAATGTCACCTGGCCCTTCCTGGCTTCCAGGATGTAACCTGCCACCCACCGGTGTAGAAGGTCAGGGCCCCGTGGCTGGCCCAGCCCCAGCTGCCTGACCACTACCTCCCTACACTTCTCCAGGGTGACGTCCCCCATGTTGCTGGTGGCTCTGGCCGTCTTCTTTGGCGCCTGTTACATTCTCTATCTTCGCACGTTGCAGTCCAAGCTTGTGCTCTTTGGTGAGAAATCCCCTGCCCGGATGGATCCCTGACCCCTGAAATCCTGGTCTTTTGGAATGCAAACCTCAGACCTCACACTCAAGTCCTTTTGAACTTGAGTCTGCCCAAGCCTAGATGTACACTAGGTTCCCCGAACCTGATCCTTTAAAATCTCAGAAACCCCGGATGCTCCCATCCAGTCCCCGCCCCCCAAATTGCTATTCTCCAAACCCAGAATGATACAGCCCAGAACCCACCTCCACCTGGCTGCTGTGCCTTAAACCTTCTCTCCAAACCACTGTCCCCTCCCGCTCCCTGCTGGTACCCACATTGGACACCAGGTGGCGACCTTCCACTGGCCTAGATCTGTCCTCATCCCCTTTCCTGCTTCCTGGGATGGGACCAGAAAGGTCTGGGGACTTCTCAGAGAGGGATGCTGAGGACTGTGGCTCATGGGTTTCCAGACTGGTAGCAAACACCACTGGGAAGACAGGACGCCAGGGGAAATTTCCCCCAAGGGGAGAGTCAGGGTTTGGAGTGGGGTCGGGGAGTTGGGAATCAGACATTCAGGTAGACCCTCAGTCAGGCAAGGTGTGTCCGCACAAAGTTGGGCTGGGGTGAAGGGGCGTGGAGAGATCCGAGCTTCCAGCCTTCTGTGAGAAGCCGGAAGTCTGTATTTTTATGTGAAATCATTCAGTTTGTCAGCCTCAAATCAAATTCTTGTGAAACATCTTAGAAAACACATCGACAGGTCAGACCTGGCCCTTGGGCCACCAGTTTCAGACTCCTGGTCCACGTGAGTGCTGACACAGGAGAACCCTCGTCTGGGGCAGTGGGAAGCCGGGAGCTTCCGGGGCAGGGGCTGCGGAGGTGAGGAGGGTGAGGAAGGTGTGCTGTGTTCCGGGGCGCAATAGGGACATCAGGGCAGGACTTGGAGGGCCTTGGTATGAGGAGTTTGGATTAGATTGTGAGGCTCCTGGAGCTTGTGACACAGATTGTTGGGGGGCTGCAGGGGTCACTTTGGGAGAGGGCACAGAGAGCTAGAAGAGCTGCCCCAATGCCATCTGTCCCCAGGCCGAGAGGTGAGCCCGGCCCATCAGTACGCTCTGGCCGGAGGCATCTCCTTCCCCTTCTTCTGGCTGGCCGGCGCGGGCTCGGCTGTCTTCTGGGTGCTGGGTGAGTACAGGGTCCAGGGGTTAGAGGTGGGGCCGGCTGAGGGCGCATGGCTCTGAACTGGCCATTTTGCTACAGGAGCCACCCTGGTGGTCATCGGCTCCCACGCCGCCTTCCACCAGATCGAGCCTGTGGACGGGGAGGAGCTGCAGATGGAGCCCGTGTGAGGCGTCCCCAAGGACCCGTCGGCCCCCTGGGCCAGCTGCCCCACCCCCTGTCCTGCATGGCTCCGCCGCTCCGGCCCATGGTGCCTGTCCCATCACAAGCCCAGGGAGGGATTCCACCTTTGAAAATAAAGCTGTTACAGTTGTCATTCAGCACACGGTCCCCAGTGTCTTCTGTGGGTCTCTGAATGGAGCTGGGATGACTGCAGAGACCAGGATGGGTCCCGGCGCTGGGAAAGACCGTCGGCGAGGTAGACAAGCGAAACATCCCAGGGTGTCAAGTGGAGACAAGTGCTAAGGAGGAGAAAGGAGTTGAGAAGGAACAGTGTGTCTAGGGTCCCTGAGACCACCTCCAGGTTTGCTGATTCTCTAGGACTCAGGACACAGTCGTACTCACAGCTGTGAGTTACGATGACGAAAGGACGCAAACAGCAAAGGCAGCAAAAGGAAAGGCCACATGGGGTGACCTCAGGAGGAAACCGGGCCCAAGGCTCCCAGAGTCCCCGCCCAGCAGAGTCACACAGGACGTGCCTGATTCCTCTAGCAGTAGATGGTGACGTGTGAAAGGTCAAGCAGAGAAGCTCCTCGGTCCCAGTGCCCAGGGTTTTATTGGGGTGGCTGCGTAGGCACCTTCTGTCTAGCACAGACCAAAATGCCAGACTCGCAGAGGAAAGCAGGCGCTCGGCATGGAGGATATTGTTGGCAATGTCTAGACACAGTGAGCGGCTCTTATCGGGGAATGATAAGACCCCCCCACACACATACCAAATCCAAATTCCCAGCCCCAGCCCAGGGCCAGCTGTGTGCACAGGCCTGTCTAGGGACAGCAGTCTGGGGCCGGCTATGTGAACCCTTTCCTGCACAGAGAAATTTCTGGAATGAACTGCAGGTTAAAGAGGCTGGCCAGAGAAGTCTTCCCTGAGGTGACATTGAGGAAAGGCCTAAACTGAAGAGAGGGAACAGCCTCAGGTCCTTTGGAGGAGAAGGTTCTGGGCAGAGGAAGCTGCGGTGCAGAGGGCGGCGAGGAGGCCCGTGTGGCTGGAGCAGATGAACGAGGCGAAGGCGTGGGGGACCAGGGGGCCTTGGGGGCCACGGCGAGGGCTTTGAAAGAGCCTCTATATCGTTATACGATGGCCGTATGGAAACGCTGACAAAAGAGAAAGAAACTTGGTAGGGAAAGCGCTAGGCAGATAAAGACGACAAAGCGAGGTGGCCGAGAGGGCCTGAGGAGCTACTTTAGCTGGGGCTGGTCTGGGCGGGGAGCTCTCTGAGCAGGTGGCATTTCTGTGAGCCCTGCAGAAGAGCCACGGGTGGAGTCTCCCAAGCAGAGGGACAGCAAGTGGCAAGGCCTCGAGATGTGCCCCCCAACCCCGCCACCTCTCCAACCTCCTGTCTCATCACCAAGACCCACCCACTCCTCTGCGATTCAGCAAGTGTTTATCCAGAGCCCACCGAGTACCCGGTGTTCTGGAATTCTGCAGTCAGGTGTGGTGGCCGTCAGCCACGTGTGGTTCCTGAGCGCTTGAAACAGGGGTGGTCCTAGCTGAGACGTGCTGTGACTGTGAAATCCACACCGGACTTTGAAAACGTAGTATGAAAAGAGGGTAAAATATCTCAATAATTTTTTATTAATATATTGAGCCACACCTGTAGAGGTGTCACACACCTGTATTCCCAGCTACTTGGGAGGCTGGGGTGGGAGGGTCACTTGAGGCCAGGAGTTCAAGGCTGCAGTGAGCTGTGATCACACCTGTGAAAAGCCACTGCGTTTCAGCCTGGGCAATACAGCAAGACCCCATCTCTAAAAAAAAATAATTATTTTTTATTTTTTATATTGATTGTTGGAAGGATAATTTGGGGACATATTGGGTTAAATTATTATTAATTTCACTTTTTTCTTAATTTTAAAAATGTGATTAAGTAGCAAATAGAAAGTTACATCTCTGGCCTGTATTCTGCTTCTGTCTGACACACTGGCTTAGATGCTGGGCAAATGGCAGCGCACTCTCCGAGCTCACATTCAGGGCACACAGGATACACAAACAACCAACAGACAGGAAGCTCCAAGAAGGCTGAGTACTCTGAAGCCAATCAGACAGGACTGGGTGAGATTGAGGAGTGGGGGGGTGGGCAGGGCCTTGCTGGGGGCCGAGGGGCAGCTTGCCCCTAGGAGGTCTGGGGGAAGCGCACTCCAGCCAGAGGGAGCAGTGAGTGCAAAGGCCCTGAGGTCAGATCTGTAGACTGTGGTAAGGTCTTTGGACTGTACCTTAAAATGTGAAACCATGCAAAGGTGTTGAGCAGGGAAGAGACAGTGTATGGCTGAATGTTAGAAAATATCCCCCTGGGGTCATGTGGGGGATGGGCTGGAGGGAGTGAGACCAGGGAGGATGATTCAAGCTGGGAAAGATGAAGCAGGGACATGGGGTACAGAGGCGGGACAGGGAAGACAGATGCAGGAGGAGGATGGACAGAGCTTGGTGGCTGACCTGTGTGGGAGCTAAGTGGGAGGGAGCAGGATGAACTCCAGGCTTCTGGCAAGATGGGAAGACTAGGGGGTCTGGGTGTTGCGTCCACATGGGTACCAGTCACTGGAAGTGCATTTCCAGTGGCTGCCACCAGAGGGCAGGCGAGCGCTTCCTCCAGACTCTCCAGGGAGGGAGCCAGCGGCGGACTTATCCAGGGAGAACAGGTGGGCGGGTCCTGGGGTGCCGAATGGCAGGAGTCAGGTCACCTGGGTCCACTCAGAGGCTAGGGTCCCAATCCCAATTCTGGGGTAGCAGAGGGTAGTTTGTTGCTACCAACGCCGGTGTTCCTGGGGGAGACTGGCTGTGTCCATGTGGTAGGATCTGGGGTAAATGTGGTCAGGCTGCCTTGCTTGGATGTGACTGAGGACAAGGGCCCAGGCGCCCAGTTCTCAGATCACTGAGGCAGGCTGGGGGCCAGGGGGAGGTGGAGACTCAAGCCAGAGTCCTATTCTAGGAGTGACTGACTACAGATCCCTAATTCTGGTGTTGAGTTATTGAGATGCTGAGACCAGAAGCTTCCATTGGGGGTAATGGAGACTAGGGGCCCATGTCCCTGTCTGTCTCCCCAGAATGACCTTGGGATTGAGAGGTTTCATTTGGGGAACAGAGTTTAGGGTCCCTGGGTATATTTGGGGTGATAGAGACTGGGGTCTGGTTGTCTATTTTTTGGAGACAGACCTGATGTCCCTGCGTATATTATGGGTAACAGAAATGGGAGCCTCAGAGGTGGTGGCGCACGCCTGTAGTCCCAGCTGCTTGTGGGGCTGAAGCAGGAGGATCGCTTGAGCCCAGGAGTTCGAGGCTGCAGTGAGCTATGAACACACCACCGTACTCCAGCCTGGACGACAGAGCGAGACCCCTGTCTCTCAAAACAAAACAAAAGAAGTGGGAGGCCTAGTTGTGCAGGTTGTTGGACAGACACTGATGTCCTAGGACATTTTTGGGGTGACAGACTGGTTAAGACCAGAGGTTTGGTTGTCTAATCTGGGCTGGGGACTAGGTGCTCAGCTTGCTAATTTGTGGTGACAGTTTGGGTCTGGTTGTCTATCTTGATGTGCCAGACATTATTCATCATTGTCATGTTTGGGGTGACAGGAACTATTGGTCTAGTTGTCTAGTTTGGGGTGACAATGGCTGGGGTCCTTGTGTCCAGTTGAAGTTGACAGTGATTGGGGTTTATTTGTCCATTTGCAGAAGGCAGAGCCTGGGATCAGTTGTCTAGTTTGGCATGAGGCCAGATGTCAAGGGCCCTGCTTTGGGGTAACATATATGGGGGACACAGTTTCTTGGTTCCCTCGGACAGAGACTGGGGTGTAGCTGTGCAGTTGGAGGTGACGAGCCTGAGGTTTGCCTATTTTAGTTTGGGGGGGCAGGAATCATGCTTCCAGTCCTAGTCTGGGGTGCAGAGCCCAAGGTCCTAGTGCCTTCTAAATATGGCTGAGTCTGAAAACGCTGATGCCTGAGTATTCCCAGGGCAAATGAGTCGGGGGTTTCCTGCACCCAGGTGTGGGGTCCCTCAGTAAGTGTGGCCAGCGTTGTGGAGCCTCATTTGGGGGTCACTGAAGCTGGGAGTTTGGGCATTTGGAACTGGGCTGGCAGGCGGCCAGGACCCAGGGCCCAGGAGCCACTGGAGGGTGCCTGATGGGGTGTCCTGAAAGGCCAATGCTTCCCAGGCTGGTGCCACCTCAACCTGACAGGGGTGGGGATGGAGACTAGGGTAGAAACGCCAAATTTGGGGAAGCTTGAGGCTGGGCTCCTAATGCCTAGCTGAGGGGTCTCTGAGGCTGGAGCACAAGTACCTGTGGGGTTTCTGGCCCTGGATGCTCAGCTGCCTATTTTAGCCCCAAGAGGATTTTGTGGCTCCAAAGCCTAGTTTAGGGGCAAATGGTTACGGTGGTCAAGATGCATGTTTCATGGATGACTTAAACCTCGGGACCCAGATCCTCACTTTGAGGAGATGGACGCTGGGGTTTCAGATACTGAATTTGGGGTGACTGGACTCCCTCCTGCCAATTCTGAGTGTTTGTGAGCCCACATTCCCGGCCTGGGATGCCTAACACTGGGCTCTGGACTTCTGCAATAATGCAGACTCACTGCAGGACCGGGCCAGAGGGCTACCGGCTGGTGCTCACATTAGTGACAGCTGTCGGGGGGCCCAGATGTCTAGATTAGAAGTGACTTCCTGTGGCGTTTCACCTGCCACGTTTGGGGCGAGTGAGTCTGGAGACTCAGATGTCAAGTTTAGGGTGACTGGTTTTGGGGTTTCGTAGTGACCACATTTGGCAGCCCACATGTTGATCTTGAGGTCCTATCGATTACTTTAGGGATGACTGAAGTTTGGGGTCCATTTGTCTAGTTTGGAGTCACTGAGCCTGGGAGTCCCAGACCCTAGTTTTGGGGGCATCTGAGACTGGGAGGCTTGAAGCCAAATTTTTGGGTGACTAGCTGTGGAGTTCAGATGCCTACTTTGAGAGTGACTCATTGTGGTTTTACTGACTGTGGTTAATTCAGAGGTGAGTGAGCCTGTATTCTAATTCGGGGACAGACTAAGGCTGGGGCCCCAAGTCCACACTAGAAGTAACTTATCATGGTATCCATATGAGGGGTTCTGAGGACAGGGTCCCAGAGCCCTAGTTTGGGGGTAATTGAATCTGGGACTCAGATTCCAAGAAGCTCTACTTTGTGGGTAGTTGAAGCAAATCACTCTGCCCAGATGTTGAGGTTGGGATGACCAACCTGGAGAACAAACGCCAGTTTGGGGTGCCAGGTGGGGCCCAGATATTCCCTGGTGGGTCCGGCACCAAGCTGGAGTTGACTGTGTCGTCGGATGTCTCCTGGGGGATGGTCATTCTTATGCAAGAGAAGTCTAGTTTTGGGGACGGCATTTGAGAAGGGGCAACCATACGCCCTAGCTTGAGGGTTACTATGTTCCTAATACTTATGTACAATTTGAGGCTGAGTCTCAAGACCTGCTTGCCAAGGTTTGAGGTGACTATTGCCGGGGTTCCTTGTACCTAGTTTAGGGGTGATGGAGTTTGGAGCGTTGTTGCACACTGTGGAGGTGTCGGGTCTAATCCCCCAGATGCCCAGTGAGGGGTAGCTAACGTGAGCCTCAGATCCTGGGGAGCCTGGATGCCTGGGTTAGGGGTGGCTTTATCTGGGGGACTTACCTTGTGGCCCATATGCTGGGTTTGGGGAACCTAATGTTTATTTCACTTTAGGGGTGCGGAAATGGGGTTCCCCCTGTCTTCTTCGGAGGCGTCTCCATGTCAGGTGTCTGCTGCTTCGTTTCCGGGGCTGTTGGGGCTGGGGCACAACGAGGCTGGAGGTTACTGCGGGGGGAGGTCCCAGTGCTTATTTCAGTGGTGATGGCGGCTGTGAGTCCCCATGCATGCCTTGGGGCTGAATGAGCCTCGGGACCTAGTTAGCAAATTTGGGGGTGACTGTGAGTCCCTTGTGCCACAATGGCAGGCGGTTGGGCTAGTTCTCTGCGCTTCTGGGTCTGGGCTCTGTTCTCCAGGAGCCTAATCTGGGGGACAGAGGCTAGTTCAGGGCACCTGACTGTGGGAGTCTAAATCCCTACTTTGGGGGCTCGCTGCATCTAGGAATGCAGAGGCTTGGTCAACGGGAGTTACATTAGTTTCCTGTGGCTGCCGTAACAATCTTGGTGGCTTAAAACAGCAGAAAGGTATTCTCTTGCAGTTCTGGAGGCCAGACACCCAAAATCCAGGTGTGGGCAGGGCCACGTCCCCTCCGAAGCCTCTAGGAGGGGGCCGTTCCTTGCCTCTCCCAGCTCCTGGTGGCTTCTGGTGGCTCCTGGTGCTCCTGAGCTTGTGGCCACATCGCTTTGGCCTCATCCTCTTCTTTTTTCTGTGTCCCTGTCTTCTCTTCTTCTGTCTCTTCCCAGGGCACTCAACGGTGGCTCTGGGACCCGCCTGGGTAGTCCAGGATGACCTCATCTCAAGACCCTTCGTTTGATTGCATCTGTATAGACGCTTTCCCCACGTGGTTACATTAACAGGATCTGGGGTTAGAGTGTGCCGTGGACATATCTTTTTGGGGACACCAGCCAACCTGCTATGAGGGTGTATGAGGCAGGCACCCTTACTCCCAAAGTTGGGTCTCTCTGATTATGAGATTCCTGGAGTTTGGATTAGGATGACTGACCTTGAAGGTCAGCTCCAGATACCAGATGTGGGGTTTCCTGACGTGCCCACATTTGGTGGTAACAGAGTTTGGGGTTCTAATGGTTAGTGGAGGGGTAACTGAAGTTTGGGGACAAGGGATATAGGAGATCACTGAGTGCTAACTTCAGAACCACAGAGTCCTAACTTTAGGGGTATTTGGGGTTGGGAGGCTAGGTGCTGCATTTGTGGGATAACTGATTGAGGAGTCACTAACTCTTACTAGTGGGGGTGACTGAGGGTGAAAGCTCTGATGTGTATTTTAAGGGCAGCTGATTCTGGGGTTCCAGGTGCCAAATAATAAGGTTATTAAAGCTGGTTGTTGGCCGGGCACAGTGGCTCACGTCTGTAATCCTAGCTCTCTGGGAGGCCGAGGCGGGCGGATTGTTTGAGCTCAGGAGTTCGAAACCAGCCTGAGCAACAGCAAGACCTCGTCTCTACCAAAAATAGAAAGAAATTAATTGGACAAAAAAATTAGCTGGGCATGGTGGCACATGCCTGTAGTCCCAGCTGTTTGGGAGGCTGAGGCAGGAGGATCGCTTGAGCCCAGGAGTTTGAGGTTGCTGTGAGCTAGGATGACGCCACGGCACTCT
>CAUYSK010032260.1:0-12499 GCA_963575035.1 Avahi laniger
GGAAGCATCTTGAACTTCCCGGAGCTCCGTGCCAGGAATATACCCCGGAGGCAGTTAGGACTCAGGAAGCGGGTCTCTGGCACCCAGAGGGTCCTGAAAGGGGAGGTGATTACTGAGTAGAGAACTCTAACCTGGAACCTATCGCTGGCAACTGGGAATGCTCAGGGTGGGCCAGTAGAAGCGAGAGCTATTGCAGGACTGGCGTAAGACTGGGGGAGGGAGACACAAAGGAGACAACGGTAGAGCACCCTGGTGACTTGACTGACTCCCGGAACGGCTCCCTTCCCCTAGCCCGGAAACTCTGGCAGTGAGCTCTCCCCTTCTGGAACCTAAGGTCACTTGGCCAAGCTGTTTCTTGGAGCGGTGAATTCCGAGTGCCTTCTTGCATGTAAGGGGAAGACGCCTGCGGAGGCTGAAAGCGCTGGGGCGTTGGGCAGCCTGGTAGAGCGCCCCTCCCCCTGGCCAGAGCCTTCTGCGCCGGAGCTGGCAGCAGAGAGTCATAAAGAGCCACTCCCCCTCTGTGACAAGCGCCAGTCCCTGGGGATTTGGCACTGAACAGAGGACTTTAGATTTCCATTGATAGGAATGGAGAATAGTTTGATATTGTGGTGTGCACTGGATGAGAGAATCCTGTGCACACCAAATAGATCAGAGAGGGGATAGATTAGGTATAGTATGCCACTGGGTCTCAAATGGAGGCAATTTGGCCTGACATAGAACATCTGATAATGTCTAAAGACATGGTTGGTCACAACTGGGGATGGGGTGGGCATCTACCAGTGTCTGGTGGTAGAGGCCAGGGATGCTGCTGAACATTCTGTGATGCACAGGACAGTCCCCCACAATAATGAATTATCCAGCCCAAAATGTCAGTAGTGCTAAGGTTGAGCAATTGTGGTATAGGATAATTGCTGTCATAAATAACCCCAAATCTTAGTGACATAACTCAACAAAAATCTATCTGGCTCATGAAAGGCCAAAGCAAGTGTCATATGGAAATCCTGGGAGTTGTCCTTTACATAGTCACTCAGGAATCCAGGCACTTTCCATCATGTAAAGCCGCTATCTTTAATATGTGGTCACCAAAGCAGACAAGGAAGGGAAAGGACAGCGTGTTCGTAGAGAAGGTACATTTGCTCTTACCCGCCTTGAACCAGAAGTGACTAATAATTTTCGCTCACATTCCTTTGGAAGAATTTGTCACATGGTTCAACCTAGATGCAAGGTGATTGGGAAAATGTGGCTTAGCTTTGTGACCAAGAAGAAGAAGAACTGTGTCTCATATGCTTAGCCAATCTCTACCATATGGGGAAAGACTGGACAAAGAGCTCAGCTAGAGAACTATTACAGAGATTCAGTGGCAAGTTGTAAGCACCTGAGCAAGTGGTGGAATAATTACAGAGGGCTTAGTGAGAGACTCCATTTAAGAAGAGGTAAAACAGTGCAAGAGTCCAAAGTAAGTCAACAATGGCAAGTCTGGGACACTACAACTTCCTGCTAAACTCTAATCTCCTTAAAAGTGGTCTTGAGTCTTTTTACTCTTTGAAGTCTCAACTCACTTGGGCACATGATTATGGCCCACATTCCATGCAAAAATATATAGATATGTAGGAATAAAGTAGGGGAGAACAAAATCTTGTGGGTTTTTTTTTTTGGCTGTTGTTGTTGATTTGTTTATTTTTGCTGAGGGTTCCTGAAGGAAGGAATGATTATTTAAGATGTAGAACATGATGAGTTTTCAGTGAGGGTGAAATATTCTGATAGAGCTGGACACTAAACAATTAGATAAGAGTGTAACTTTTGAGACGTAGTTTTGGAGGAAATCATCAGTTGAGTGGATTTCACTGTTTATATCCCTGGAGGCCAGTTCAGAGCCTGACACAGAATAGATGATTAGTAATATTTTGTTGAATGTATGGATCAATGTATATTTGAATATTATAAATGAGGAAAAGGGTAACTTTCCCTTTCATTAGAATGAGAAGAAACCTGATGCTGATATATCTGTGTATCAGTTAACTATTCATGTGTTACAAAGCACTCCAAAACTCAGTGGTTTCAAACAATAAACATTAATTATTTTTCACATATTTCTGAATCAGCTAGATGGTCCTTCTGATCTTGGCGGGGCTCTCTCATGCATATGTAGTCAGCTGTCGATGCTGGAAAAAGCTCTGCTGACCTTGGCTGTCTCTCTTTTATGTTTGGAAGTTGGCAGGTCTAGGGTGGTCATGGCCAAGAAAACTGAGCTCCTTTCCATATGGTTTCTTTTTTTAATTTTTAAATTTTTCTTTATTTCAGAGTATTACAGGGGTACAAATGCTTTGGTTACATAAATTGCCTTTGCACCATGCACGTCAGAGCTACAAGCATGTCCATCCCCCAGAGAGCGTGCACCGCATCCATTAAGTGTGCATTTACCCATCCCTTCCTCCCGCCTCCCACCTGCTTGACACCCTATGAATGTTACTTCCCATATGTGCACATTAGTGTTGATCGATTAGTACCAATTTAATGGTGAGTACACGTGGTGTTAGTTTTTCCATTCTTGTGATACTTCACTCAGAAGAATGGACTCCAGTTCCACCCAGGGTAATACAATGGGTAGTTCACCATTTATTTTATGGCTGAGTAGTACTCCATGGTATACATATACCACATTTTGTTAATCCATTTAGTATTGAGGGGCACTTTGGTTGTCTCCACATCTTTGCTATTGTGAATTGTGTTACTATAAACATTCAAGTGCAGATGCCTTTTTTATAGAATGTCTTTTTTCCCTTTGGGTAGATATCCAGTAGTAAGATTGCTGGATCAAATGGTAGTTCTACTTTTAATCCTTTGAGGTCTCTCCATACTACTTTCTAAAGAGGTTGTACCAGTTTGTAGTCCCACCAGCAGTGTATGAGTGTTCCTATCTCTCTGCATCCATGCCAACATCTGTTGTTTTGGGACTTTTTGATAAAATCTATTCTCACTGGAGTTAAGTGATATCTGATTGTGGTTTTGTTTTAGATATCCCTGATGATTAGAGATGTTGAACATTTTTTCATGTTTGTTGGCCATAAGTCTATCTTCTTTTGAAAAGTTTCTGTTCATGTCCTTTGCCTACTTTTTAATGGGGTTGTTTGATTTTTTTCTTGTTGATTTTTCTGAGTTCTATACAGATTATAGTTATTAGCCCTTTATTGGATGTGCAGAATGCTAATATTTTCTCCCTTTCTGTAGATTGTCTATTTGTTCTAGTGATAGTTTTCTTGGCTGTGCAGAAGCTTTTTAATTTGATCAGGTCCCATTTATTTATTCTTGTTGATGCTGTGATTGCTTTTGGGGTCTTCTTCATAAATTCTTTGCCTAGGCCGATGTCTATAAGAGTTTTTCCAACATTTTCTTCTAGAATTCTTATGGTTTCATGCCTTAGGTTTAAGTCTGTTATCCATCGTGAGTTGATTTTTGTGAGAGGTGATAAGTGCAGAACCTGTTTTAATCTTCTACATGGGGCTATCCAATTTTCCGAGCACCATTTATTGAGTAGGGTTTTTTCCCCCAGTGTATGCTTTTATCTGCTTTTCAAAGATCAGATGGCTATATGAGGATGGTTTTATATCTGGGATCTTAGTTCTGTTCCATTGGTCTGTGTGTTTGTTCTTGTGCCAGAACCATGCTGTTTTAGTTACTATAACCTTGTAGTATAGCTTAAAGTCGGGTAAATTGATGCCTCCAAATTTGTTCTTTTTGCTTAAGGTTGCTTGGCTATACAGGATCTTCTCTGGTTCCATACAAAGCATAGAATTATTTTTTCTAGATTTGCAAAAAATGATGGTATTTTTTTTATTTCAGCATATTATAGGGGTATAGATGTTTAGGTTATGTATGTTTTCCTTTCCCCGCCCTCCCCCCTAAGTCCAAGTTTCAAATATGTCCATCCTTCGGGTGGTGCGCATTGCACTCTTTGTGTATACCTATAGCAGTCCCCTCCTCCCTCCTCCTCCCTCTTCCTCCCCCCTGCCCAAAATCCAATAGATGTTATTCTTATATGCGCACTTATGTGTTGATCAGTTAATACCAATTTGATGGTGAGTACATGTGGTGCTTGTCTTTCCATTCTTGGGATACTTCACTTAGTAGAATGCATTCCAGCTCTATCCAGGAGTATACAAAAGTACAACTCTTGGTACTTAACAGTTTGAACCATCTACCTTCATCCCTTGTGATGTTTTTCACCTTACATTGCCTCTGGAATTAAAATCGCAGCTCCCAGTTTATATTGGTTCTTGTTTGCCAAGTCTACTGTTTTCTATTGCTTGATTTTCATATTTTCTGGGTTATTTAATTTTAAATGTAACTCATAAAATGATGCTGGACCTTGGGATATTTCTGGTTGTTGTTTTTTCCCATCTGCTGGGAATATTTTTCTTTTAACAAATAATTTTAACCCATTTATAATATGCAATTATTGTGACACTAGGATGGATTTCTGCTACTTACATATTTCTTTTGGTTTTCTTTAATATCCTTGGAACATCAAATTTTTGGTGTTTTCCTCCTTAATGATCATTTAAAAATTACTGTTCAATTTTTAGTCTTCTCATTGATTCCAACATAAGGCCATAATTATATGTATGTTTCTCTAATAGGGTCATCAATATCTATATTCTTCTGAACAATAAGAGAATCATAATATTCTTTACTTTTCCCTTCACTTACTTTTCTCAGCTACCTCTTGTGTGGGCATAATTGTAATTTTAGTTCCAATTTATGACATATATTCATATATATTTGCATTGTTTCTTTCATTTAGACAATAGAAACAAAAACTGCTGTCAAAAACACACTAATGGGAAATGCAAAGATTACTTGAAAAAATGCAGACATATCCATTTCTTTAGTAGGAAATCTGAATTATCATAAAGAAACAAATGGCTCTATCTTGAATATAAATTTAATGCAAGTTCATTCACAATAGCAGGAGAATTAATTTTAAATTTGATAAGCTAATTATAAATTGTGTACAGAAAAAAATCAAGAAAACAGTAAATTCCTAAAAAAGTATAATCAGAAATAGCCCTACCATCTATTAGAATAAATTATAAATATAGAAGAATAGAATCATAAAGATTATGACTATTAAACAGCTCAACAGAACAGAATAAGGCCCAGAAATATATCCAATATACCCAGAGCTATATACTTGAATGCACGTACAGGCATACCTTGTTTTAGTGCACTTAACTTTATTGCATTTTTTACAAGCCTGCTTCAAGCAAGTCCATTGGTGCCATTTTCCCAAAACCATGTGCTCACCTCATGTCTGTGTGTCAGATTTTGGTAATTCTCAAAATATTTCAAACTTATCATTGTTATTATTATATCTGTTATGGTGATCCGTGATCAGTGATCTTTGATGTTACTATTATAATTGTTTTGGGGCACCATAAACTGTGCCCATAGAAGATGGAGAACTTAATTGATAAATGTTGCATATGTTCTGATTGCTCCACCAACTGGCCATTCGCCCATTTCTCTCCCTGTCCTTGGGCCTCCCTATTCCCTGAGACACAACAATATTGAAATTAGGTCAATTAATAATCACACAACAGCCTCTAAGTGTTCAAGTGAAAGGAAGAGTTGCACGTCTCTCACTTTAAATCCAAAGCTAGAAATGATTAAAGCTTAGTGAGGAAGGCATATCAAAAGCCAAAACAGGCTGAAAGCTAGACCTCCTGTACCAAACAGTCAGCCAAGTTGTGAATGCAAAGGAAAAATTTTTGAAGAGAATTAAAAGCGTTACTCCAGTGAACACATAAAAAACAGGATAGTAAAACAGCCTAATTGCTGGTATGGAGAAAGTTTTACTGGTCTGGATAGAAGATCAAACCAGCCACACCATTCCCTTAAGCCAAAACCTAATCCAGAGCAAGGCCTGAACTCTCTTCAATTCTATGACGACTGGAGAGAGATGTGAAAGCTGCAGAGGGAGGATTGCTTGAGGTCAGGAGTTCAAGATTAGCCTGTGCAAGAGCGAGACCCCCAACTCTACAAAAAAT
This sequence comes from Avahi laniger, assembly GCA_963575035.1. Taxonomy (NCBI): domain Eukaryota; kingdom Metazoa; phylum Chordata; class Mammalia; order Primates; family Indriidae; genus Avahi; species Avahi laniger. The sequence continues at coordinate 6,048 of CAUYSK010032260.1, forward strand.
AGAAAAATTAGCCAGGCATGGTGACACGTGCCTGTAGTCCCAGCTACTTGGGAGGCTGAGACAGGGAAGTCATTTGAGCCCAGGAGTTGGAGGTTGCAGTGAGCTACGATGATCCCACTGCATTCTAGCCCAGGAGACAGAGTGAGACCCTGTCTCAAAGAAAAAAAAAAAGGAAAGAAAAGAAAAGTTTAAAGCTAGCAGAGATTGGTTCATGAGGTTTAAGGGAAGAAACCATCTCCACAACATAAAAGTACAAGGTGAAGTAGCAAGTACAGATACAGAAGCTGCAGCAAGTTATTGATGAAGGTGGCTACACTAAACAACAGATTTTCAATGTAGAAAAAAACAGCCTTCTATTGGAAGATGCCATCCTAGGACTTTGATAGCTAGAGAAGAGAAGTCAATGCCTGACTTCAAAGATTTAAAGGACAGGCTGACTCTCTCATTGGGAACTAATACAGCTGGTGACTTTAAGTTGAAGCCAATGCTCATTTACCGTTCCGAAAATCCCAGGGCCCTTAAGAATTATGCTAAATCTACTCTGCCTGTGCTCTGTAAATAGACAAAGCCTGGATGACAGCACATCTATTTATAGCATGATTTACTAAATATTTTAAGCCCAATGTTGAAACCTATTGCTTGGAAAAGATTCCTTTCAAAATATTACTGCTTACTGACAATGCACGTGGTCACCCAAGAGCTCCGATGGGGGTGTGTACAAGCAGATTAATGCTGTTTTCATGCCTGCTAACACAACGTCCATTCCGAAGCCCATGGATCAAGAAGTAATTTCAACTTTCAAGTCTTACTATTTAAGAAACACATTTTGTAAGGCTATAGCCTCCATAGATTGTGTTTCTTCTGATGGATCTGGGCAAAGTAAATTGAAAACCTCCTGGAAAGGATTCACCATTCTGGATGCCATTAAGAACATTCGTGATTCATGGGAGGAGGTCAAAATATCAGCATAACATAAATTTAGAAGAAATTAATTCCATCCCTTGTGGATGACATTGAGGGGTTCAAGACTTCAGTGGAGGAAGTAACTGAATATGTAATAGAGAAATAGAACTAGAATTAGAAGTGGAACCTGAAAATGTGATTGAATGCTGCAATCCAAGATAAAACCTGAATGGATGAGGAGTTCCTTCTTATGGATGAGCAAAGAAAGTGGTTTCTTCAAATAGAAAGTACTCCTGGTGAAGATGCTATGAACATTGTTGAAATGACAATAAAGGATTTAGAATATTACATAAACTTGCTTGATAAAGCAGCTGCAGGGTTTGAGAGGACTGATGCCAATTTTGAACACAGTTCTGTGGGTAAAATGCTATCAAATAGCATCATGTGCTACAGAGAAGTCTTTTGTGAAAGGAGGAGTCAATCAATGCGGCAAACTTCATTGTTGTTTTATTTTAAGAAATTGCCACAGCCACCCCAACCTTAAGCAAACACCAATCTGATCAGTCAGCAGCCATCAACAGTGAGGCAAGACCCTCCACCAGCAAGAAGATTATGACTCGCTGAAGCCTCAGATGATCATTAGCATTTTTTAGTAATAAAGTATTTTTTAACTAAGGTATGTACATTGTTTATAGACATAACATAATGCTATTGCACACTTAATAGACTATAGTATAAACATGACTTTTATGTGTACTGGGAAGCCAAAAAATTCGTGTGACTCACTTTATTTCCATATTTGCTTTATTGTGGTGGTCTGGAACTGAACCTGCAATATCTCCAAGGTATAGCTGTATATGCTAATGGAGTATTGCATGTTAGTGGAGATAATATAGGTTATTCAATAAATGATGTTGGGACAGATGTGTACGCATCTTCAAGAAAATGAAGATGGATCTCTGGCTAAGGCTTTACAACAACAACAAAAAGAATCCAGATAGTCACAGAAGTCAAAGTAAAAAATAAAAACATGAAATTACTAAAATGAAAATACAAGAGTTTGGGGTTTTTTGTTTCAAATATAGTTGAGCAATGAGGAAGGCCTATCTAGTTATGACAAAAAACTTTGAGGACACAAAAGACTAATAAACTCAATTATGTGAAATACATGGAGAAAACACCAACATTTTCATTTACAAGACAAATGAGAGGTTGGGAAAGATATTTGGGATACATATAAAAGACAAAGAGCTAATGTCCTTAATGCACAAACAGCAACAACCTAATAGAAAAATAGGAAAAGGAAAATTTAAAACATTTCAGAAAAAATGATATAAATGGCTCTTTAAATACAATCATTTATGTTCAACTTCAGCTATAATAAGAGAAATGCAAATTAAATCTGTACTGAGATACCATATTTTAACCTATCAGACTGGCCAAAAAGAAAAAAAATATGACAAGACACTGTTGTCTTGGGTATGATGATAAAAGGTACTCTTATGCAATTGATACAACCCGCAAGGCAGGCAATTTTGCCAGATTTATCAAAAATGAAAATGTATGTATCATTTGTCCTAGGAATTCCACTTATAGAAATTTCTCTTCAGGCTGGGCACGGTGGCTCACGCCTGTAAACCTAGCACTCTGGGAGGCTGAGATGGGTGGATCGTTTGAGCTCAGGAGTTCGAGACCAGCTTGAGCAAGAGTGAGATCCCATTTCTACTAAAAAAATAGAAAGAAATTAGATGGACAATTAAAACTATATAGAAAAAATTAGCCGGGCATGGTGGCACATGCCTGTAGTCCCAGCTATCTGGGAGGCTGAGGCAGGAGGATTGCTTGAGCCCAGGAGTTTGAGGTTGCTGTGAGCTAGGCTGACACCACAGCACTCTAGCCTGGGCAACAGAGTGAGACTCTGTCTCAAAAAAAAAAAAAAAAGAAGAAGAAATTTCTCTTTAAACATAGTCTCCTTCACGTTAACTGATATATGGATAAGGATATTCATTGTAGTACTGTGTGTAATTGCAAAGGATTGGAAATACTTTAAACATCTATTAACAGAAAACTGGTTAGCATATTTTTATATATCCATATAATTGAATAAGATTCAGCCTTTAAAATGAATGAGGTAACTCATTACTTGTACTAACACTAAATGATCACCAAGATTTATTAAGAGAGAAAAGCAAGTGTTGGGAATTTCATATGCTAACATTTTAAAAATGAATATATAGGTACGTGTGTATGTGTATGCACACATATACGTGTTTGTATGGACAGACCATCTGTGGCTGCCTTTGGAAAGAATATATTGGCTATTGGGGTTAAAATTAGAGGGTACATATTTTTTTCCTTTTCAAATGATTATTATTATAAAATATAATATTCATGCATTAAAATGCATAGAACAAATATTCAGCTTAACTAATTATTCAAGGCAGAAACTTACCTAATACCCTGCCTGGTTTGGAAACAGAACATTCCAGCTCCTTTCTCAGAAGGCTTCTTCAGGCCTCTTTCCCTCCCTCCCCTCTAATCAAAGAAACCACTGCCCTGTCTCTGATGGTAAGCACTTCCTTGCTTTCCTTTCAAGTATTACCACCTACACATGCACCTTACACAATATGGTTTTGTTTTCCCTGTCTTAAAACTTTATATAAATTCAGATAAACACAACAAATTCTTTTGTGTCTGACTTCTTTCACTCAATATTATGTTCAATTTATTTATCCATTTTATTGTTGATGGATAATCAATCTAATATTTTCATTATTTTGAGTTTTTGTCTGCTACAAGTAATACTACAGTGAGCATTTATACATCTGTCCTGGCACATGAGCCAAGAATTTCTGGTGGGTGTTTTCCTAGGAGGAGAATTGTTTCCTCATATGGTCTACATATGATTGGATGAGTAAGGCTAAAGTGTTTTCCAAAAAGACTGTACCAACTTACACTCCCAACATCAGCACATGAGAGTTCATGATGCTCCTTATCATTTCTAACACTCGTCATTGTACTTGTCATTGTCAATCTTCTAAATTTTAGCCATTCTGGTGGCAGTGTAGTGGCATTACACTGCGGTAAATTTGCATTTCCATGATGACTAATGAGATTAAGCCCTGTCTCAGGTGTTTATTAGCCATTTGGATTATCTTCAGTTGTTACATAGCTGCTCAATAGGCCTCTGACTACTGGGTAGTCTGCTTTTCCATACTGTTTTGTTGTTCTTCAGACATTCTGGGTATAAGTTCTCTGTTTTTATATCTTCCCCACTCTATGGATTGCAGTTTTCTTCTTAATGGAAGTGATTATCATAAAAGTCAGGGTACTAGTTATGTTTGGGAGTAGGAGGATTCTGGAAAGCTGACTATGGACTCTTCTAGACCTATATCAGGATAAATCACTCAGCCATATATGTCTGTTTTGTATACTTTTCTGTATGTATGTTATATTGCACAATAAAAACATTTTTAAAAGGATAGACTTAACTTATGACCCATTAACTCCACCCCATATATATACTTAAGAGAGTGTGGGGGTGGAGTTCAAGATGGCGGACAAGAAAAGCCGCCAGCCAGAGTGTCTCTGCAAAAAAGAGAGATTTTAGAAGAAAGTGAAAAAAATAAACTAGCAGAAAAACATAGATCGGATGAGGGTCGGAAGGAAGGGTGCCTGAAACTACAGGAGACTCCACAGGAAGACGCTGCGGAGGAGAACTGGAAGGAGAAAGGCGTCAGCAGGGTCTAACCTCCAGAGGCTTGGAGACCAGCGACAAGGGTAGATGGAGCAAATAACTTTCCCCTCCCTTGCTTCTCAGACTGCTGGTGGGCTCCTGAGTGGCTGGAGAGACCTGCCAACACCAGCCCAGAGACGGCTGCTGCCAGTGAGCAGTGAGCCTCTTGCAGACAGGACACTAGGCTCCCAGCACCCTCGGGGCAGCTCCCTGTGCGCAGACCAGAGCCCATTGGCAGGCGCCACATTGCTCCATTCTCTCCTTCCCCTTCCCTACCCGTGGGTGCCAAGAGAGACAATTTAGTCATCACACGGAGGCATCTCGAAGGAACGGGACATTTCCTTTTGGGGCCCTACAACAGACTGAGAGGTACTCAGAGTGTGAGCTCCCTACCCGCCAGCCCTCCCAAGTGATACTTGTCTGGTGACTCCAGGAGAGCGGGGCAAATCCCGAGGTGGAGTGAAATTGATCCAGCTTGGGCACCCCATAGGTGATTCGAGACCAGCACCCCTTCCCCTGGCATGGTCAGGGATTGATCTCCAGGGCCCAGGGGACAAGCCAGCAGACAAGACCCCGTACACCCAGGTCACAATTGCACAGCCCTGGGGCACAAAAGGGATATCTGTGAAAGAGCCTACTGAGGAGTGTGTGCCTTCAGGGGCAGATCAGCGTGCCTGAGCGGCAACCCTCCTCCCAAAAGAGGGCTGCGCACCCAGCTCAGGTTGTGATCCTGGGCAGGGAACCTCCCGGCCCACAGCCAGGGGAGATCCACTGGCCTGAGGTCCTGCTTGCTGGCAGAGGCCTGGGAGAGGCCACAGAGTGGGGGAGGGTAGAGGGGAGCGAGACTTGCTTCAGAGTGTGGGTCTCAGACTGCCCCACCCCCCAAGCCCAGACTTTTCAGCTGAGTGGAGCCATTTCAGCCCCTCCCAGCAGCTTTGCACAGACGCAAAGAACAGACCGTTGACCCCTGCTAACAGCATTTGTGGAACTTGAGGGCAGGCTTACCCAACCCAGCCCCGCCAAGACTTACTCCCAGACCTACCCCCACTGAGGTGGAGAATAAGGACTCACCTGGAAGTCCCAGGGCCCCACCCATCACCAGAGGCACAAGAGGGCCTCTCCAGAGGAACAAGAGCTGGTTACAGGACCCAAAACAACGCTGCAGCTTGCTTCTTCCAGCAAGTGCCACCTACTGACAAAGAGGTCATTCTGCACATCCTTTTACTGCATCTACTGACTCATCATAAAGGGTGTGGTCAAATATCACCCACAAACACCACCTACTGGCTCAGAGACTACACAGGGCATGTCATTATCCAAACAAAAATCTAAAGGCAAGAAGGAACAAATGATTCAGATGAGAAGGAACCAGCGAAAGAACTCTAGAAGTATGAAGAATCAAACGGAAAGCACACAGCCAAAGAGGAACACCAGCTCTCTAGCAATGGACATTAACCAAACTCAGAACACTAAAATGACAGAAGAATAATTTCAAACATGGATTATAAGAAAACTGAATGATATGCAAGAAAAAATGGATAACCAACACAAAGAAACTACAAAAAAAATCTAGGACTTTGAAGAAAAATTCACTAAAGAAATTGAAATATTAAAGAAAAATCTAACTGAACTCCTAGAAATGAAGAATTTATTCAGGGAACTACAAAACAGTGGAAAGCCTCAAGAACAGGGTAGATCAAACAGAAGAAAGAATCTCAGAGATTGAAGATAACACCTTACAATTAAATAAGTCAGTCACAGAGATAGAGCAGAGAAATAAGAGTAAAGAACAAAGCCTACAAGAAATGTGGGA